>VXAX01004290.1:104148-153809 GCA_013399835.1 Leptocoma aspasia | reverse complement strand
GTGGGGTGGAGGTGTTCTTTTTTTTGTTTGTTTTGGGGTGGAGGCTGGTTTTTTTTAACCTGCTCACTTCCATATACAGGTGCTCAGAAGACAAATTGTGCTTGAGTTAACTTTACTTTAAGATTTACTGCTTTCATGTTGCTCAAAACCACATCACTTTTCAGGGGAAATATTCTCTGGATGATCAGACACTTGTAGGTACCTCTTTCTTTAAAATAATGCCATTGGAAGAGAGCTTTTAATACCTGATCTGAATGGAATTTTGTACAACCAGGCCTCTAAAGCTCACCTTGGAAACCCTGTGAGGTGAATTACAAGTAAATAAATGGGATTACAGTTTGAGGATCCCCAAAGGTTTTACAGGAATCAAGAATGATTATTAGAGTAAGTGCCCCACATTTCTTTACTGGCTAATCTTCTGGTTTGTTTATTTTGACCACAGCTGGAATAAGAACTTTAAATGCTGGTATCTGAAGTGCTTTATTTTGGCTTGTAAAAGAAGTACAAATCAAATATGGCATTTCTTTCAAATCACATTTCAGTCAGATTGATGTTTTTCATCCTTCTGAACCAATTCTTGAAAACAGAAGGTTAAAAATGTTTTACGTTTTTGCTGTGCCAACTGAAACAAACCCAAATCTGAGCCATTAGCAACTTGTGAGAGACCATCCAGAGAGATTTCACAAGGCTCCTGTCTACAGGAAAATATTTTCTTTTCTCTCTATTCCATGTGTGATCACCAGGCAGTGGCAGACACTCCAACCAGATGTCCACAATTAACAATTCCACAATTTCTTGTTAGAAGTTCTTGGAACATTTATATCGATGTGCAGTTATTGCCTCAGGAGTGAATTTTAGGTCAAATCCACCACTTCTTGTTGAAGAGTTCCTTGGGTGATCTAGTTGAGGAAAACCTATGCTTTTTCCAGAATATCTTCCTTGTTACCAGGTCTAAAAGCTTTTTTTGGACTGTTTTCCACTGTATTGGATCCACACCTGGCAGAAAAAACAGCCTGGTGTGTCTCTTAGGCAGAGCTCGACTTCATCTGTCAAGATAATTTGGGCTTTGCAACCAGCCTGGCTTTGTTTTGCCTCCTCAGTGAAGGGAAACAATAAAATATTGGGAATGCCAAGAACTTTGAGTCAGGTGTTGTTTTTGTGTAGGGAATCTGATTCATCAGCCACTTGAAAAGCAGCTGAGCTAATTAGTTCAAAATCAGATTCAGTTGGGAACAAATACTCTTAGGCTAAGGCATCAAAATATCAGTGGTGTTGCTCAGAACCCCGAAGCAAGAATTTGGTATTGTGGGCCTGGTGGCATCTCATTGGTGTAATTTATGTTTGGGGGTTGAGGAGTTGGGGTTTTCCTGGTTTTGGGTACGATATGGGACTATAAACAAGTCATAAAACACAGACATTACTGTAATTTGCAGAAATAGACTCCTGCCAAGTTCCCCCCTCTCCTTTTATTTACACCTTTTTTTCTGCTTCCTCATTTTCGGTCATAACATAAAATATATATACAAACCAGACATTTTTATATTCAAGGCATCTTGAGGGAAATTTCATTTTGAATTCTTGCTCATTTAACTCCGTGCCTTGACCAAGTACCACCAGTGAACACACATTTAAAAAGTTCCCAACGATTTAGGAGCACACCTTTAGAAACATGACTTCATGTGGTTTATCCCACTTTATCTTATCCCCACACTACCCTGGATTCAGTTTCCTCTGCCCTCTTTTGCTGCCCTCTGAGGGTGAATGGTCTCTGGAAAATGCTGGGTGTGGAGAGACTTCCTTGCTCACTAGGGAAGAGAGGAGTTTTCCCATCCCAAGGAGTGCTGCTTGTTATTGTTCCTCACGCCCTTCTGAATCACACACAGCAACCCCCTGCTTCTCAGTATCAGGCTTTTCAACACAGGACAAGTGAAAAAAAAGGACTTAAAATCATGCTCTCCACCAAAAGCACCATTTTCCAGGCACATGGACAAACTCCACCCTGGATATCTGACCATAAATCTCTGATTTCTGTGGGAAATAGTCAGGCACGTTACGTACAGCAGATATAAAAAGCATAACTTTTGCCCCTTAGTGAGGTCAGTTAATTGTGAAACCTTCCAATTGCTTCTTCATGCTTTCAAATAAAACTTTGCACATTCATGCCCTTCATTTGGAGGGACTCAGCTCAGGAAGATTGAATGAAAACTGGATACAGAACCTATTCCATGAAACAGCCAAATGAGCCACCCACCATAAAAAATAGGAGGGTATATTGTACATTTTCATGTGGACAAGGGGGACTCCACCTATTTCCATTTGGGATTTATCACCAGCATCTCACACTCACTGCAAAGATGGAAAATAAATCAGGTCACATGAAACTCCACAGGAGTTGCTGTTAAAATGGTTTGATGTTTTGTCTGCAGATCATGGAGCTGTCATAAACAAACTGGGGGGAATGCCAGTGCAGAATTAATCTGTGTAAAGCTAATATTTATAGAATATAATAATCCAATTTTGAGAGTGAAAGTACTGGTGATTTGAGCTGTACAGTAGACACATGCTCTGGGAAAGTTTCATATTGTAGTCTTCCTATTTCTAGGAAGCAAGCCCCAGCCTTTCCTCCATTTGAACAGAGTTTTTCTTCTAAAAATTATTTCCTCTAGCTGCAATGGTTTTAACACATGCTGGAGGGTATACAGAAGGGAAAGAAAACAATATTGATGCAACCATTCCCCCTTCTCTTTCTTCTCTCTATTGCTATAATACCTGCAGGGTAGGGAGGGAATGGAAATGGCTTTAAATGGTTTTCTTCTACAATTTCTAAGAAGCCATTCCATACCTGTTCAGGAAGGGAAAGGATGATGTGAATATACCTTCTCTGAATTTCACCTCTGAGAATGCAAAAAAAAAAAAAGTCCTGAAGAGTTTCTTAGAAACTTATTTTTTTAGTGGATAAATATTTGTCCGCAATTCAAGAGGAAATTATCTTCCTACAATACTTGAGCTATAGCACAGTTGCAATGAGAACAAGAATATTACCCAAAGCCAGAATTTATATAATTAAAACTACAGCAAATTCTACGTTTTTAAAATCATGAATATCATACTGATAGAAATTTAAGTAAATTCTAGACAGGCATTTTGTGGTTTGTATTTAGTTCTCTACATCTTAGCCTTTAGTCTGTGCAGCTCACCAATATTTTCCTGCAAAATATATTTGATTCAAGACAGAGAAATCTTCTGTGAGAAATTCAATACACTTAGTTTTTAAAATGTGAATTCATCCACCCTGAACTATTATTATGAAAACGCAAGAGTAAATACTTTGTTGTATGAAAGAACTTGGATTTTCAGGTTGAAAGTGTGATAAAGCCTCAGAATTTATGGCCAAGTTGTTACCAGGAACTGAGCAAACAGCAGTGAACACTGGGATGAAAATTAAAATCCTAAACACACACACATTAAACCAAAGAATTACAGAATCACAGAGGTTGGAAGAGACCTCTGAGACCATCGAGACCCAGCTGTGCCTGATGCCCACCTTGTCCCCAGCCCAGAGCACTGAGTGCCATCTCCAGCCCTTCCTTGGGCACCTCCAGGAATGGGCACTCCAAACCTCCCTGGGCAGCCCCTTCCAACCCCTGAGCACCCTTTCCATGGGGAAATTCCTTCTGGTGTCCAACCTGGCCCAGCCTGAGGCCGTTCCCTCTCCTCCTGTCCCTGTTCCCTGGGAGCAGAGCCCGACCCCCCTGGCTGTCCCCTCCTGGCAGGGAGCTGTGCAGAGCCACAAGGTCCCCCCTGAGCCTCCTTTTCTCCAGGCTGAGCCCCTTTCCCAGCTCCCTCCGGAATTCTCCAGCCCCTTCCCAGCTCCATTCCCTTCCCTGGACATGGCTCCATGTGAGTGACTGAGAACTGAAGAAGATTTCCTTCTTACTCCTACTAATTTCATTGGGATTATTTTGGATACATAGCTACTAAAAATGCTCTTACATATATACTGTGATAGAACAGAACCAAAGCAACAAAGAGGAAAATGATAATTAGACAATAAAACAGAGTCAGAGGCCCCAAAATAAATACAAACCAAGTGTGATCTTATTCAAGCATAACAGTTTTGCTGTTGTTGTAAACCACAGTCCTTGTTTAGGAAAAACAACTATGATTTATGCTGGGCAAATTCTAGTATTTGGAAATACGGTTTTTAGTTGTATTATACAAAGCTCTCCCACAGGAGACTTTACCATGCCCTCAAGTCCCCATTTAAAAATTACAAATTATCTGCCTCTTTGCATTCTGTTCACATTTTCCGCATTTCTCCATCCTTAACATCCAATGAAGTTGTGGAGGATGAACGCTTTGATCGTTCTCACTCAACTGGTTTGATCAACCAACAGCATTTTGGAGAGCAAACATTCAAAAAGTAAGTGAAACCCACCCTTTAACCTTTAGCACATATTACTGTTGCTCCCTTTCATTTTCCCAGATTTCCATAGCCCTTTCTGCTGTGACCAAAGCAGTGCTCAAGACCTGTGACTTCCACTTATTATTCCAGAGGATGTGCTGGGACAAAGCCGGACGTGGAAACTGCTGCTTTCACCAGGGGGAGAAGAGGGAAGGAGTGTTATCTTTTTCTAAGGTGAGAAGTGGGTCTCAAAAAATAAACTTCACATAGGAAAACCTATCCATCTCTGATGCTATTTCAGGGAGAGGGAGCACAGTTAAAACCGCAGCTCTGACAAACTGCCTGTCAAATGCTGATAAAAATACCAGTTTTCTTCTTCTAAACCAAAACAAGAGATGTGACAGCAGCCTTTAGACTGCATGACCTCATTTAAAATGAGGGCAACAAAGGCTAGCAGAAGAAAAAGGGGAATTGGTATCACAGTTTGATTTTTAATTGCTGAAAGTTGCATTACTGTGAATGCTGTGACATTAATTTTTGACAAGTTTTCATGGAAGAATTGTTTTCTCTCTGCTGCAGATATTCTCACATCATTCAGCATCTAATATTCTGGCAGCAGCTGATGCACTGCCTCTCCTTATTTGCTTTTTGCAGTAATTCACACCTGTAGAATGAATTGATAAAAACTACCAGCAAAGCCCCTGTACAATGTGCAGTACCTCAGTGCAATGGGCAGGAATCACCAGGAGATCATTCCTTGATAAGAGTTTATTACCAAAAACCTCAGTGTGATAAGAGTTTATTACCAAAAACCTGCCCCACAGTGTGGAGGAAGGAGCCTGAACATTTCTGATCTGTCCCTCACAGCAACTCTCAGAAAAGGAGCAACCACAGGCAGGTAAGGGGATGACACAGTTCTATAAACACCCCAATTTTTACCAACCCAGGCTACAGCAGAATGTGTGATCATGTCAGGTATCCAGGGAATAATCTGCTGGATAGATCTGGCTTCCTGATACCACCCCAGAGGGTTTCAAACAGGCAAGAACACGAAAAAATCTGGCCCACTCCACACGCACAGTTAAATAACAGAGGGTACAGAAATGCACCTAAGGTTTTCTGCCAGCTAATAACTGACATATTATCCCATATTGTGTTTCCCTGAGGGCATTGGCACTTCATTTGTCAAAGGCAGTCCCAATTTATAACAAGGATTTTGCATATCCAACCTTTTCCACACACACAAATCCTAGAAAAGAAGAGTCTTCCTGTTTTCTCTTCCCACTCAGGTAAGCTCTCCCAAAGGAAGAAACTAAAAGCTGAGATAACACACAAGACTTAGGACTCTTAATCACATGTCAGATCATATTAGATACTAAAAGGTTTGGGAAAAGACATATTTTGAGTTAGATGTGGTTAAAGAAACAGAAAATGAATTTCTCAGGGCCAGGTATTAGTCTCATTACTCAGGACCCAATAAGGAGACGAGACAAACAGAAGAGAAGAGGGTTTATGACAGTAAAGGAAACATAAATGTGAGAATTTGGAAGAGAAAAGACAGGCCACCACCTAATAAAATTATATCTCTTTATTGTTAAAAATAAGTGATGCTAGTGAGATATTGCACAGTTTCTCCTCAAAGGCAAATTTAAAGGAGAGTAAAGCAAACACTGAGATCTTGAGGAGAGTGACCAGAAAGCTGAGATCCCCTTCAGGTAAAAAGGCTGAAGGAATATGACCTAATGACAAAGTCCTATTTAATTGCATGGAAAGGTTGGGACCGTGAAAGAAATCATATGATCAGAGTCAAAAAACAGGAGTGTAATCACATCATGTGCCTAAAAATAAAAATAAGGAAAATATTACAGCTATACAGGGGAGAAATAACAATAGCCACAGTCTGAACATGAAGTTGATAGCCCTCAGTACTTCAGCACCCTCAACAGAAACAGCCAGCAAATGCTGGTTATTTAGTTTGGGTTGGAAAGGTAAATATTAGGGTGGGGATATTGGCATGGCGGTCCTGGACAAAACCTGCTAGAGAAGGTACTCAGAAAGTTCAGAAATGCTAATTTTCCAGTGCCAGGATGTCCCTGTTGCAACTCAGAAATGGAGGAAAGGGAAGCCTGGAAGCAATAAAACAAGGCTCACTCTTAGTTAAATGAATTTACGCGTTAAGTAATTTGTGGCAGCAGCGACTCAGAGCTTTACACGAGCCCACAGGATGTGACAGATCCTGCGTGGGGCACATTCACACGTGTCTGTGTGCTGAAAAAAGGGACATAAATTGTATTTGTTTGGCTGTTCAACAACTCCTCACTGCTCCTGCACGACTGTTGCCTCTCCCCGATGATGCCGAGCACACCACAACGATGTGCAACACTTTGCTGTTACTCAGGGTTGAAAATATGTAAGTTCAGACTTAATTTTGCTTCCTCCACAGCTGCAAGGATGATTTTTTTCCATTTGCCTTCTGCCTCACAGGCAAAGGTTTCAATCTTCTCACCACACTGTAAACACCCAGCTTACAAAACAGGAGGATGACTAAAATGGTGACAGCAGCCCTCAGCAATGAGAAGTCTGCATCTGGAAGGACAGGATGAAAACATTCCTCATAAGGAACTCTCACACAAAAATAATAAAGTTTACCTCAGCCAGGATGAGAGATTTTAGCTATCAAGTGTGTTTGTCTTGTTTATTTCAGTGCTTTAATTTCAAGAGGGGGGTTAAAGGGATTTTCTCTATATCTCTTAAATACATTGATCCTTGGAGATCAAGTACCTGCTGTGTTTAGAAAAGACACTTTAGATTTATTTAATATTTTAATAAATCTAAACTGAGACACAAAATCCAGTATTGCCTTGTTTCTTGAAGAAACTTTAAAATCTTAAATTTTCAGAAACAGTGGTCTTCATACAGATTTTAAAAGCCAGTTAAGGACTAATTTTTCTTTCACAGTGCACAAATACTTGCACTTTAAAAAAAAAACACCCTCAAAAAACAACAGGTTTATTAAGCAACAACTGCCTTCACACCTTTCTTACCACAAGCCAGAGCTTCTCCTCACTGCCACCTCTGCAACCATTCCACACCAATGAGTTAAAGTTCATCTCAGACAAGGATCAGCTTCTGCCAGCTTGTGGCTTTTGTAAAAGCACTGGGAATGTTTTGTAGGTCCATAGCTGAACTATGAGCCATGGCAGCTTTTTAATGAACTAGTCAGGGCAAAAACTTCCTTTTCTGAGTGAACACCTGAGAGAGGGACAAACTGTTGCCTGCTGGGAAAAGACTCCAATATTCCTGAGGACAAGAATCCTCAAATGTTGTTTACAGCAAGTGATGCAATATTTTTGCTCAGCTTTTCAAAATAAGCTCGAGATGATGTTCCAGCTCTGAACCCTCACAGCCACAGCTGCCAAGCAGTTTGTGCTCATCCCACGGCTGGAATTCTGCTTTCAGACAGGAAAACTGTGGGTGAGGTAGGCAAGTTTCCATGGAAACCTGCCTAGTTTCTGCCAGGAGGAGCTAAGAAAAACCCAACTTCTTCCCAGGGAGTGTTTTGATGATTCTGACTCAGCATTTTCCCAACAGTTCTAATAATAAACTCCCAGGATTTGTAGCTGGGGGCTGCTGACACAATAACACACTGATCTCAGAGTGAATGACTCTGCTCCTGATTTTCTTATCTCACAGACATCATTCTTTCCACCTGGGCAAAACCCTGACACACTTCTACATAATGTCTGTGAAAGTGTGTGTGTACACACACAAGTCCCCAAAAACCCCATCTTACAGAATAAACTTCCAGTTTCTTCCCTCTAACATTCATCTGGTTGTTTTAGAGGAAGGATTACAGAATTATTCTACTGACATGATTTCTCCCAGCTCTGCAACCTATGGATTTTTATCTTTCACTGGGGTTTTTTTCCACGCTGCATTTGTTCGGGTTTTTTTTTTCTCTTTGCAGGTGAGGTGATGGGAGGCAAAATTAGATTTTACCACCATGAAATGTACTCATTCTACACCTGAGAAGCCCCAGGGCTTATCCTATAATATGCTGCTACCTTTAGATGGAAAAGGAGATGCATGTATGGCTGGCAGTTTTTGTGCATTACTAATTATGAAAGAATGCAAGTTCACTTTAACATTAGGAATTATGTGTTTTAAGCTTTTCTACAAGTAAAATTTTGTAAAGACTCCACTGACTCTTGATGAAATGGAAGGATTTTGGTTTTGTCTGAATTGAGAAGTATTTAAAAAAACCAGATTGTGCCACTCTTTAAGAGCAAATTTTCTGGTAAAACAGCATCATACAATTCCTTCAGGTACTGGAAGGCCTCAATTAGGTCACCATGGAGCTCCTCTTTTCCAGGCTGAACAATTTAATTAGTGTAAAAATCCAATACAGGCAAAAGAACAGCCACTGATCAATTACATCCAATAAAGGCACATGTGACAGAGCAAGATAACGTAAATAAAGAAGCTGGACAGTTGTGCTCCCAATGAATCCTTGCATCACTGCAAAGCATCATGCAAACTGCAACAGGAGATAAAATTTTGCCAGAATGTGTGCTTAAAGGTGTGGCACCAGCCTAATTTCATTTCATGACTGCACTCAGTCACATAAAAAGCATGCAGAGCAGCAGGATATCATTTCTATCATATCTGATGTCAGCAGCTCCAGACAGATAAAGAGATATTTCTTGGTATCTCACCCCCTCAAGGTCTTCTCAGTTCAGAGCAGAGGATTCTTTGGAGTACCAAACCCAACAAAAACTTTGTTAAGATTTGGATAGGTGCTGGAAATGAGCCTGTCAGTTTTTAGCCAGGGAATTGCAGTTTTTTCCTATATAAAAACGAGGCTGGAAGTTCAAAGAGGAAGTAACAAGATTACTTTGGCACACAGGATGCCAAGCCTGTTTCTTCTCTTTCAGACTGAAGCACTGCAGCTTTTCTTTGGGAATGTGAGTTGTGATAATCCCAAGTGACTTAACTGCACCACCAAAGTTTATCTTGCTATCTATGCTCTCTAGGTAAATAGTCTGTATAGAGACAAATCACTCAATGGCAATAAACTTAATTTTCACGCTGATTCTAAGGCTTATTCTACTGTATTTCATCATCCAACAAGGAAAAAAAGCTTCCCTCCCATCTCCTTTTAACATCTTCCCATACAATTTTCTACTTGATATCTCTTAAATGAAGATTTTTCTTATGATTAATCTGCAAAGGTATTTCTTTACACAGGATCTGGTTGGAACATTAAGCTGTTTCAATGTTAACAAAATATTCATCCTCTGTTTTTTAGCAGGTTACAAAATAGCTGAAATTCTTCTGAAAAAAGAAAAAAATACCAGGTGGCAGCAAACAAGAAGAGAGAAAGAGAAAAATAAAAATACATTCCTTTAAAGCATTGTGAAAATTAAATACGCCAGCTTGTATTACTGTAAAAATTTTCTCCTACTTGTCCTTTTGGCATCTCTTGTATTTGTTAACAGGTTTGATTGTTCCCAAATTAATCAGTCAATAAGCACTTAGACATTTCTGCTAAACAGATGCTGTTTTGTTTGAACATAAGCGAGGTATGTCATGACCCCAACATCTACACCCAGCACTGCAAATTCAGTTTTACTTCTGCTTATTTTCAAAGCAGGCTCCCACACCGAATTTCTTATTTACCACTAGAAAAACTTGCTTATGATTAACCTTCTCTTGCTTTGGGAATGACTCACTGACTGCCAAACAGTTCAAGTTGGTCTTTAATAAAATGCTTTGTTAATATGGGATACACAACAGTTCTGCTCCCTGTTCACCTCCCAAGGCCCAGGAGAGCAGATTCCTCTACTCCCCATCAGAGTGGGGGAAGGATGGATGTGTGGACAGAGAGCCAGAAGATTTTATTTCTCTGGAGTAAAGCCTCATCTACACAGAATTCTGTCACATAATGTGTGTGGGATTATCTTTTAATACCTCTCAGATTCTTCTGGGCTTCTTGTCTCACAGTCCTTTTTTTTTTGCACTTTATTCTCTCCCCCTCCCAAAGCACTGGATTAATTCAGTACCTGGTGATGGGAATCACATATGAATTGCCTGAAAAAACACACACCAATAATTCCTTCCACAACTTTACAGAGCACAGATGACCCTGAGCTCTCTCCACTGGGCATGTCTGAACAAACAAAGCAGTTGAGGTTGGAAGGGTATGGGGAGGAAATATCTAATACTGCCATCTAAAAACTTAAATAAGGCTAAACAAACAAAGAAAAATCACTTAGGAAAATAGGTTTTATATTCAACTTAGCAAGATGCAAGAGCACCAGGAGAGATTTCATGTTTCAGCTGGGTGTATTGCCACACTTTTCCATGACAAGCAGGAAGAAGGGGCTGTGGAAATGCCAGGAAACGTCTCTTGTTTAAAGAAGAAAGGTACAAATATGTAAATATTACCCACTATGCAAAATGAGAGATTTCCTTATCAAGCTGTGCCTGTTTAATAGGTAGGTTTAGATGGGTATTTATGAAAATGAAGAGTAACAGAAGGTATTTTTAATATTCAAAGACATACTTATGTCCTATGTATTGTGGTGGTTTTTAAGCCCTAAACAAGCTTTTTCAAACTCAGAAATTACCTGGAATGTCAGGAGTCAAAGTGGGAAACACTTTTCATCTCAGAGTTCAAAACGTGTTTCTGCCAATGGCAAAATCCTGGTTCTACCTCTGGGCAGAAAGCTATTATAGAATACATTAAAAAGTGAATTTTCTAAAATCTAACTGAAAATCTCCTTTAGGTGTACTGGTAACCACTAGCAGCTACAGCCCTTTTTCACTAATACAGAAAAGATACTTTTTACTACATTTCAATCTACTCTGTGCAGAAACTTAGGAATTAATAGTTATTCCACAAGCAAGAAAACTGAGGGAAGAACGTTTATTTCTTAGGTAAAGGTCATGCAAATATGGTAGAACTTGTTTACACCAGCTTACTTCTGGTCTCATCCATTAAATTATGCTTAAACTGAAAAATATATTAAGTTATAAATACATACATTAATGTAAGAGTACACTAATTTTTTTTACTGACACCTTTAAAGGATGGAAATATTTTAAAAAAACCAAGCAAATAACAAAACCAGAAGAACCCAGTATGCAGAACAGGAAGATGCTATTTTATTAATTGGTAATGTATTTAATTAATCTACAAAAGAAACCTCACTCTAGAATTTCCTTTATTTCTTTTCATGGGTGGAAGTTGTGACTCCGATTCCATTCTTGTCTCCTCATAACCCCAGGCCCTCTTCCATCTTTTCCCCACCCTGGGAATGTTCTTGATAACTTCACTAAAACCTCCAAAATGCCCCAAAAAGTTCATTTAAAATCTGGAAGCGTTTGCCTGAATTTACCTGAGCACTTATTGATTTCAACAGCTCTCCAGGTACGCTGAAATACTTTATTCAAAGTGATTTTGTTCTGCACTATTTCACATGTGGAAGAGAAAAATTATCCACAGAGGATCAAAAGAGAAATGATGAAAATTTCTGCACAATGACTAATGGAAAAAAAAATAGCCACACAAAATCTTGGCTTCAAATCTCCTGCTTTCCAAGGTGAAAGCAACATGGAAATTATTAGCCAGAGATAAGATTTCACTCGGGATCTGAAATTGAAAGTGAGATTATTGATTGACTTCTGAGATGCTGAAATATTAGTGTCTCTCTACTGGAACTGGAGAGATAAGGGGAACAGTGAAGGAGATAAAGCTTCTTCCCTAATCTGAGAGAGTTTGGGGTTTATGTTCAGTCAGAAACCCACATGAGCTGAGCTTATTCAGGATGTTAATGTTGGCTGTGCTGATGTTTTCTTTAACTGAAGTGATTTCATTTCAAGGAAATGTAATTAAGTACCAGGCACACTTTATCTCAGAGTTGCCCCCTGCCTTCATTTTTTTCAATATTTAATAGGTGCTTAACGAAGCCAGCAAGTGCTCTAAAACACAGAGGGGAAATGGGAGAAAAACTAAAATCCCTCACTAAAGTTCTCTTTATGGGCAGCATTTTCTGGACCAGCACTGCTGGAAGCAAGAGAAATAATGAAAAAAAAACCCAACCAACAAAAAAAACCAAAAAACCCAAAAAAAACCCCAACAAACAAACAAACAACAACAAGTGGTCTTTATTCCTCTTGGGAGTGGCTGTGTTTGCTCCCAGATTGCCAGCTGAAAATCACCCCAGCACCTGTGCACTCTTTCCTCACCCAGTGACAGCAGCTGAGCTGCTCCATCACCTCCCCACAGGACTAAAATCTCTTTTGCAGGGCCTTAACTGAAAAAAAGCCCATTGATGTTAAAAAAATTTAAAAAGCAATAATGCAAACAGAATTCTGGAGTACTGGGAAACGGGGCAATTATTCTCTCTCCCATCCCCAATGTGATGAAAAATCTGTTCTATTAGGAAAGGATAGAATTCCTAACTAACGAGAAGATTCTGAGGGTTAAAAACAATTCACCAGACACTTAATCATACTAATAATCTATTAATGTATTTTATTTAGTCCTCTCATATTTAGAACACATTCACAATATTTTAATATACTGGGAGAAGGGGACTGATGCTAATCAGCTGTCATTATAGAATTTCTCAAGTTGGAAAGCACCAATAATGATCACTGAGATAAATTCTCTGTTCAAAACTGCCCAAAACTGAATCACATGCCTAGAGTAGGTCACTCAAATACTACTTGAACTTAGCTCAATATTATATTTACAGTGCATATCTAGAAATCATGTATATCTCAATATAAAATACACTTATATTTGTAGCCTACAACACCCAAAAGACTAAAGGGAAAACTCTGAAGGTAGGAGATTCAGGACTGGGTTTTCTCAGCTAATGATCTTCATGATGGAAGCATTGGCATGCAGAGGTTTCAAATATCTTCACTAGTAAAAGTTCTGGAACAGTGAATTTCTTATCTCAGGAAAGAAGCTGATCTGTTTCCCTTCTAGTTTATTAAAGTTGGGGAAGAGATTTCTCCAGGCCTAGCCTTGCTGCTCCCCACAGCAGACATCTGTCCCATGGATGGAAAACTGTTCTCTGACAAGAGTTAAAGTGCAACTGGAGCATACAAACCCCCTCTTGTCCAACACTCCAGCAATTTCAGCCCACTAAAACACACATCTGACCTCCAGGGAGCCTTTCTGGATGGTTTTCCAGTGTATAAAACTCAGCAGACTACTCTGAAACGTGAAAAACGGCGTTTTTCTGTTCGCACTGACATCCTAAAGCAGCCCTACATTCCTAAGTCTCACAGATTCATATCCCCCTACATCCTCTGTTCCCACCACTCTCAATGGCCAGCAAATGTGGGAGTGTCTGTGGCCTGCCTGGGACCTGGACCAGGGCTGCAGAACTGGATATTTAGAAGGTGACAAGGACCATTCCCACTGGATCCAGCCTCTCTCTTTAGATAAGAACACTTTGTTGGGGTAAACTTGGGTTATTTTTATCCAAGTTGAGCTCCCCATGTTTTTTGCCTCAGCCTATGGGTGGTACCTTTAAACCTACTCTGCTGCTTGTGCAGCAGGGAATCCTGAACAACCCTGTCCCCAGGGACAGATCTGTGTCCAGACTGAGCAGGAATGGCAGGCAGTGCTTCCTAGGGACAGGATTTACCTCGAGGCAGGGTCCCAACACCTCCTGGCAGTCCTCTCCCTTCTAATGACAACACAGGCACAACCAGTTCTCCATTTCAGCCCAGACTGATGGTGATTGATAATTCCCTTTTTCCCTGGCCCTTCTACCCCTGGGTGAAAATGCTCTGAAATATTAATGCTGGGCTGTAAAAAAACTAGTTTATCTCGGCTGGGAAACTGCAGAGTAACTAAACACAGTTTTTTTCAGAGAGGAATTTATCCTCACTTCAGATGCCTGAGCTGTGTTAGGTAAGCCCTGGTCCAAGTGTCTCCAGTGACATCTAATTGAACACTTATTTAGAAAGTTTTACAAGCCTTGACTCTGTTTCCTCTTCTGGGTTTTGTAATTTTGCTAGGAAAAGACAGATTAGGTTTCTGATTCTAAATCAGGTTACTTGCTTAGAAGGAGTGAGTCATACAAACTTCACAGGAAAAGCTAAGAAAACAAAACTCCTCAAGAAAACCCCAGCAGCAGGTGGACTTCTCTCACAGCTGTTCTGAGGAGTTTACAGTTTTAAGTCCAGTTACATATTCATCCCTCTCAAGCATTGTTTCCTCAGGGGCAGATTGTAATTAAATACTTGAAATATAAAGCTATAAAAACACTTTTCAGGAATAAGTAGGATTAATAGCCATTTGTATAACAACACTGTATAACAACCTTATAATTCTTAGAGATTCTAGCCACAAAAGCAAGTGATCAATAATTGATGGGTGTTGAAATTAGAAGAGCTGCCAGTTCTTACAATCACTGAATGGGTATTAATGCCAACTAAAATCAATTATTGATGAATTTAAAAAAAACCCAAAGGACGTGCCAATTCTGGACGTGCCAGTTATGGATGCGAGACAAGACTTTTGGCAAATACCATCAAATATATAAAAAACAGGGATAATTCCACAGCACCAACAGCACCAGAGGGATGGCAAGGAGAGGAGAGAAGCCACTTTGGGACCTCCAGCTGCAGTGTCCAAGTGCAGACAAGGTCCCTGGAGCTCACGTGGCCACCAGTCAGAGGCCCAGGAAGCCCTGAGAATGCTGCACCCAGCCCCATAAATCTCCCTGTGTGGACACCAGCAGGCTCTGCCTTATTGTGAGTGCACAGGTGCTAAAGCACCAGCAGATGTTCCAAACGTCAGGGCTGCCTGCAAGCAGCAGCACTGAAAGCTCACCTTTAATTAGCAGCTCACCAGTGCCAGACAGCCATGCAAAATGATGGATGCTCCTGCAGCCCCAAATCCTGGGAAATACACCCAGCTATAATTGCAATCTGTGTCTCACACACCCCCCAGACAGCGAGTGCTGGCTGCAGGGAGAGAAAGAGCAGGAAAACATTGCCCAGTTGTTAAAACCACTCCTCTGGTTGTGCTGCATTGCCCTCTGCCCTCCAGACAGAGCTGCCTTTCAGAGCAGAGGCCAGGGCACCCTGCCAGCCCCAGGGCTTTGGCCCATGCTGGTTCCCAGTGTTTCATCCATGCAGAGAGGGAGACAAGCAATTGGAGAGGCTGTGAAATGCTCAGGAAGACAAATGTGGGCTGTGGATTTATTAACTCGCTTTTCTTTCTGAGAACTGCTGGCCTTTCATGATCAGCCAAAATACGAACCCTGAGAGCTCCACTACAGGGAAACTTGGAGCATGCTGGCATTTGTTCTACAGAGAGCTTACAGCATTCCATCCTCCCGAGTTTCCAGGGAGAAGGATATTGTTTAGGACTTGCTTCTCCGTGTTCTGCATTCCTATTGCCCATCAAATCACGCAGCAGCAGAACTGGAACCAAGTGCAGAAAGGACACAGCTACCTTGAGTTCACAACTACAGAACTTGATCTCTTTTGCTCTCTTCCCTGCAGAAAGAAACTGCTTTTTGGAGCGTAGCACATGTCCCACTGAGCCAAGCTTTGTCACTCGTTTATCACATTGTTTATTGTGAGAAACGTCATCTATAACATTATCACTTAGGCTCAATAGCAGATTTAAGTGAAGAGCTCTGTAATCTCAAAGCGAAGGTGGGAGGTCTCAGATCTGTACGACCTAATTTCTTTTAATCTCCTCAAAAACAAACTGAGGAGACTTTATAAACACACCTAACCCACACATCTGAAAATTAATAAAACTTAGTATGAGATAATCAAACAGATGCAAAATTGGGAAGTTTCTTAGCTTTTCTGCTAAGAGTGGAGTTTGTATTTTCAACATAAAAACTCATCTGTGCTGAATTGGAGCTTGAAATACAGAGCCAGTTGGGGGGCAGGGGGGGGAGGAGGTGAGAGAGAATGAGCACATGACAGCTTTTCCCAAGCTGGCCATACAAAAGAAGTGATATTGTGGAATTATCACATGAATCACAAAATAACTGAACACCTGGCTTTTAATTTGGAGGGGAAGACGAGGGATGCAGGTGAGTCCCAGGCACATCTTGTTCACGGGCTCTATCATCATCCCAAGCACAAATCACACAAGCACTGGGCTGGAAAAGACCTCCAAGATCATTGAGTCAAATCCATGCCCTAACACCTCAACTAAACTGTGGCACTGAGTGCCACATCCAGCTGGAAGAAAGCTGACTCATGGAATGTTGCTCATTTTCAAAACCCAGTGCCAGCCAGGGGCAAGTGGGCACAGAAGTGATGCTGCTGTGAAAAATGTAGAAGTGAAAAGCCTACAAGGATTTCCGCGGTGCTGCTCCCTGCAGCAGCAATGAAAATGATGGGCCCAACTCCCACAAAAGGTTAATACAGCCTAGAGACTGAATAAAGAGAGACGAAGTTTGGAAAGAGCTTGACACCAAATTATCTTTTTTCTATATATTAAAGTAAAATGTATTTAAACATAGTGAATAAATTATTATCTTTTCCTTAGGCGAGATATATTTGCCTAAGGAAACACTTTAGAACATTGAGTTTTTAAAATATTCTAACCAGTGTGATCACTTTATCTACTATTTCTCTCAGATTTGCATGAATACTATCCAAATACAATGACTTTTAAAAAACTGTTTTCTAACATCTACTGTAAACCTTTACAGATATATATAATGCTGTATGGAAAGGAAAATAATTTACCTGTTGAATGGGGTAGGAAAATTGTTTTTGAGAACTTTTCCATTATAACTATTATTTTCCAGGTGAATATATCTGCATGTCGTGGATTTTTTTTTTTTTTGAGGGGTGGCAATGAAATGGCAAAAATCAGCTTGCAGGCAGCTTTCAGTGGCTTCCTGGATTACATTTCAAATCAACAAAGCAATCATCAGGCATAAAGTCACCGTTTGTCTCCATCTAGGCTCTTGACCTTTAGATTGCCCATTAGAGAGAGGAAGATCAGTTCCTATCCATGTTTTGGCAACAGGAGACATTTTCCTGCCCTAAATACACATTTATTCTGCAGAAGTTGCAGCCCAAGTGACGTCCATCTGAGTTGGAGGCTTCCTTCCTCTTTACTGGAAAAGGAAGCACATATAATTATGGGCTAGCCATTAATTGGCTTTGAGGGAGTAGGTTGGAAGGAAGGAAAACACTGCCTGCATAGATAGAAATGCTGGACTTGAGACAGCCACAGAGAGCATCAAATGTTGTGTTGCACCTTCATGGCTTTTAATTGGGCACATTAGAGGCCAAAATTAATCCAAATCTAACAGAAGGAAGTGAGACATGACAGCTTTTGTGGCACTTTTTCTTCATCTAGTACACAAATTACATGCTGGGAAAAAAAAAAAAAAAAGAAAAGCACACTTCACTTGACCTTCCATAAAGTAGTGAAGTCCATCTAAGATTATAGAGCCCATGATTGCCAGAAAAATTAAATGCCAGTTGTCCCACTGGTGTTTCCCAAGAGTAACTGCATGTCAAAGGCACCAGAAGTGGAGTAAATTTGGCAGTCAGGCCCAAATCCTGTGCAGCAGAGGGTTGCCAAAGGGAACTGTGTGGAGATTTCTGGAGAAACTGGCCCAGAGAGAAAGGAAGGGAGCTCCAGACACATTCTTCTGTGACCACTGGCCCACAGATACATGGTTGGTGGAAGCTCATCTGCAGTTTTGTTATTGTGCAGAAGGCCCTGAAGTCAAGAAAACTCAGCATCAAAGGAACACAACTCAAAGCTCAGGTGACACAGAAGATGCTTGGGTACAACCACAGCAGGCTCAGTCCTAGTTAAACTCTTCATTTGCCCTGTGTGCAAGTTCTGAGGAAAGGCCTAGAGGTGAATAACACATCACATCCCCCTCTCCCCTAGACCTGGCAGGTCTTTTTATCCAGAGAATTTCTTCATTGCAGGAAGTGACACAAAATCTGTGTCACTGTTGTTGCAGTCAGCCAGTAGAAACCACAGCTCTCCCACGTTCCTGCTTCCCCTGATTTCCTTTAAGTGAATCCCACTTCAAATGAAATCCATGGCAATTCAGAGCCAGAAGTTAAATTCTGTACACCCTACGTGCATATATACATATCCTATAAACTATGTAGGTGGCCCTCTTGGGTTTGGTAGCATTTTGGACCGATAGTAAAACAAGAAAAGCTCTTTTAAAGCACAATTAAGTAGAAAAAAAAAAAACTACAGAGAAGGCAGGAAGGTGGTTGGGACTCTATTAAACACATGTGGAAGTGAAAGGACAGACCCAAGTGCTGGAAAAACCAAAAGTGGGAGGAACTGTGGCAGAGGCCAGGCCACATCAGGAGTGGTTTTGCCATAAGGAGGAAAAACCTGTCTGTGTACACAGTGTTTTCACACAGCTTTGTTCCTGAATTTTAAGAGTTCTGGCTCTGTCTCTGGAAATGGCATGGATGTTTAGGAACTCACACTTGGAAATGAATGAGCACACTGGAGTTCCTGTGCACTTCCCAGCACCCGACCCTCCCTATCCGGCCTCGGGATCAGGGATGGAGCTGACCCAACACAGGCCTTGCCCTGGGTTTTGGTTCAAAAATGGTGCCAACACCTTGTTCTTCATGTTCTACAAGAGCAGACCACTCTGCTAAACACACATTTACAGTTATTTATTTGCAATTAAACCTGAAGAGAACAACTACCCCAGAAAACAGGGTGAGTATTGGGAACATTGTTGTTTTACAGCTTTCCTGGCTACCAAACATGCAAAAAACTATGTACAGAGTGGCCTGTAAACAAGTTACAGGAAGAAATGGAACATAAATTCTGTTTCTCATCATTAGTGATGGACAAGTCTTTGTATTTCTGTGCAAAACCAAGCACAGAATAAAAAATGCATTGCCATGAAAAGAGCAAGAACAAGGGATGTGAGAAAAGGCTACAGTGATGAGGAGGGTTGTAACGACTGATTTTCAAATCTGTAAAGTGACACTGCAAGGAAAAAAGGGAATAAAACACCCTCCATGTCTAAAAGAATTAGGATTTGGGGTGACAAACATAAATTGTAGCAAGAGATATTCAATATACACCCAAGGGAAGGAAATGTAAAATGCCACCATTTTCACAGTGATTATTGTGAAGCAATTGAACAGATTCCCTGGACATGGCGTAAGGTTTGTTTTTTTTTTAAATAATATCTTTAACTATGAACTAAATTCATCTTAACCCCACCTGTGCCCAAGGCAATGGGATGGTCCAGAAGACACCTTGATATCCCTTCTTGTGCTGCAATTTAATGATTTTCACAACACTTGCTAACACTTCCCATTTGAAAAACGTAAAAAAACCATCTTCATCACATAGCCTCATGCCCCACTTTCATTTTTCACTAATTAAACATTTCCCAGTGGCTGCTGCCAATCAATTTCCCCCCAGATTGAACGATGACCCAAATCCTGTACTCTGACGTACATGGACGTGCATCTCCTTCACACATTTATTCTGAATTCAGAGGCAAATTTCTGTCACATATTATAAAAGTAAGCACAGGGTAGATCTTTGTACATGCAAAAGGAAAAATAAGTTAAAGGTAAAAATGTAAAAAAAACAACTAACAACGTACCCACATAAGCAAATTGATTTTATATGGGAATACTTATTAATACTATTGTCCTTGAAGATTTTTGTGCATGTCACTGGATCAAGTTAAAACACTTTTCAATCACCATTCCAAAAACATACATATTTATGTATGAATCAGAAATAAAAAAGAAATGAAAGAAAGAATTCAAAGCCAAGTATTTTTAGGCAAGGTGTAGGTTTCAGGATCCAAGGTTAGTTGTAAATTTTGTAGCCAACTCAGGCACATTTACTGCTACAAGCAAAACCTCACACCAGGCCATACTGAAATATTTAACAGGTTGTCCTATTTCAAGATAAAGGTTTGGCAATGCCTAACAACCCCAAAACTCAGTAACTTTGGGTTATAAAACGGTTGAAAGACTACATTCCATTCTAAAAGGCTGTGATTTAAGGCATCTATGAACATTGGATACCTTTGTTGCCATATTACCATTTAAAATTTAAGTTAAAATGCACAGGTTTTTTGTCATTAGTAAATCCTTTCACTGGTTTTAAGCATTATTATGTGAGCAAAAGTTGTTTTTTAGTCCCTGACCTCTGGAAAGCAATTCTGCAGTTTACCACTGAAAAAACAGATGGAGCCACTCTTGCTGCCCCCTCCTCCTCACCCAACACAATTTCCTGAGGTTTAAAAGTGGTGCACTCACACATCCCAGTGCAGAAACAGCACAGAATCTCTTCCCCCTACTCTGTTCACATTTTTCTGATTTGTGCACTGATCCGCTCCAGTAGAAGGAAATTGTGTCCCACATGTGACCTCAAAGCCCAGATAAATTATTTGCTTCCCTTTCTGTCAAAGGCTGAAGCATCCATACAAATAGGAGCACCCCAAAGGCAGCTGGGATCTGTATTTATGTGCTTGTGGCTTTGGGTTATCAGCTGTAACTGAGAGAATGACTGCAATCTATTGGATTTTGGGCCAGAATCTGATCTCCTTCCAGAATCAAGTTATGCTTGCAGAAGTGCAATCAGATTGGAGGCTGACATAATTTTATATAATATTAAAAGAAGCAGTTATTTGCCTTACAGAAACCACTGCAATGAGATGTGCTGTGCACTCCTGGGTTGTTCATGAGTTCAAAAACATCACCCTGAGGATATTCTGGACAAGATTTTTGAGGCCAGCGCTGTTATAGAGTGCGCTACCCCAAGTGTGATCATAACACTGCTTTAACTCTTTGCCAAATACCAAATCCTTTGCTGTTCTTCCTTCTGAGGTGGGAAAGGGGCTGTGGGATACAGCAAGGAATCCTGGTTTTACATTTGCTTTCTGAATTTATGCTGCACCTACCCTGAACCACTGGAAAAAAAAAGGCTGTGTGGAATCAAAAAATACATAATAATTTGCACACTGCAGAACACTACTGCTTGTTATTTCAAGTGCAGTTTGGAGACACTTGGGATGTTTGTTCCTTCCATGTCTACAAATGTAAGATCTAACCTTTATGAGACTCAATTGCACTGCTTGTGCTTAGGTTAAAAGAGATGCCACTTAGGATTTCAAAGCAGTGAAGCTCAAGAGATGAGTTTCAAAAAAAATGTGGTGAATGCTTGAAGTAGAGTTTAGTCAAAATCCCAAAGGAATTTGGGAGAAAGTTTGTGTGTAGCCTGAGCAGAGTTTATCTGTGGAGAAGCTGAACAATGGTGCACACGCCATTATTGTCAGCTGAGTAAACAATTTGAAAGCTTCATGAAATTTTGTCTGTGTTGTCAAATACTGATGAAAACATTATGAGTACTCTTACTCATTTTCTACTAGAGCTGCCCTACATAAAAAATTAAGTATTACATATTTTAAGTATGTTCAATAAGCTTTGGATGCTCCCTAATCCCAGGAAAAATCAAAGAACTCTGAAGATAATAGAAAATACAGTCTCGACAATTTATATCAAGTCAGTTTACCTCAAAATACCAGTTTCTGCTAGAATTAGTGTTACTATAGAATATGTCACGAATAATGTTTAGCTTTCCAAACATGTAAGAGCTTAACTCCAAAGAAAAGTATTTTAATGTCAGACATTTTCTATTGTCAGAGTAGTCACCAAATTTGATACAGTGCTTATTAATACTAAAAAAACCCTAACAGATCTTTAAACTCTTCCCTTTCTCAGGTATAGTGACCCAAACATGAATAAACTTTACAAGTTGACTTTTGATTCAAAAGAACACAAAAATGTTAAACTATATTGATATCACTGGAAGCCTCAGAAACAGAAAACCACAAACTTAAAGTTTCCCAGTTCTATGCAGAACAGTTCATGAGCTCAGCTGTTTTAGGGACAGCCTTTCTTTGATCCAGAGTATAAAGTTGATATGTCCCCTGTACATCTTCAAACTATTTTTTAATGTCAATCTCTTTGTGGATTATTTTGTGTCCAGACCTAGCTCATAAAAAATAAACTCTGCTGAAGACCAGTTCTTTTCAAGAGTGTGGTCCTAACTGGATGTTTATTTCATCATAGGCTTATTTTTCTGTAAGGAAAATAAACCAAAAAAAGGTGTTGTGCAATACCCAGTTCATCATCTGAGAGGGAGGAAGTGTCTGAACACACACTTTAAAGACCCCTAAACACAACTTCTTCCCTTACCTGTAAAATGTTAACAAATATGCAACACTAACAATCATCAGTCACTTTGAGGCACAAAGCCTCTGAGAAGGGCTGGATTTTATGGTTCAAACTACCCTAGAAACTTTTGTCATGGCATTTGCTTCATTTTTCAATTTTAGGTAAGCCTTGAAAGCACTTCCCTGAAAAATCAAAGCATTTCTCATTGTCTGCTTCTTAAAGAAAACTCCCAGAAGGCACAAGAAAGACATTTAGTGCACAAGGAGTTGTTAAAAACGGCATCAAACCATTACTGGATATCTCAAAGTTGACCAATCTTGGCACAGGCATTGTGGAGGAATAAAACACTGTCATTAGAGCACCTCCAGAGCAGACAAAAGGCGGTGTAAACATCTGGGTTTTAATTGTTCTGCCGTGGGAGGAAAGAAACTCTCTCCTTTGGTTTTAATTCGCTCAGAATTAATTATAGCTGCAAAAATTAATGTATTTCTGAAGGTATAAGTTCTAGTTTTTGAGTCTAACATACATTTCAAAGTGTGATCACCTAATTTGTCACCTCTGCCACCTTCTACCTCCAGCTCAAAGAGCTCCACTCCCCCTTTCTGTGTTTCACCAATGCAAGGTGAAGCCTTGTTAATGGAATGGATCTGACCAGCTTGGAGAGTGAGCATTTTTGTTGAAATGAAGAACCCCAAAACAATCTCAAGATGTCACAGAGCTGTCAGGTAGCAATGATACTGATTGCTTAGATGAACCTGTGGCCCTGTCTCCCAAAGCCATCTGATTTTCACTCTGTTTAGACGTGGAATTTCTTACCACTCCCAGCACAGCATCAAAACACCCCTGATTTTATGGGAATCATTACCTCCTTTTTTTCAACATCAATCTCTCTTCTTTGAAGAAAATAAAAGAAGAAAATTATGGCTTTAAAAAACAACCAAACACCCAAACACAAGCACTTTGAGGTTCAGTATTGTCCAATTCTAGCAGCATCCTGTTTGTTACCTGTGACTCACAAAGCTCTAATGAGTCACAACCTTAAGGATACTTCTGGCGCAACTTCCAGCCTGCCCAGAAAACAAAAGTCTATAAATAATCGAGTCACAAGCAGCCAGATGCTTTTCTCCAGATGAAAGGGGAGTAAAGCACATTCAAAAACTTAGATGAGGACAGTTTGCCTACTATTTACCAACCTCCACAAAGACTTTAAGATTTTTCCAAGTTTTTATTATATTACCTACTGTTCTCTTGTTTTCTGTCTTCATGGAGATTTAAGATATCTCTCTCTCCACACAAGGCTCTTTATTGGAAGCTTTTTATTAAAACTCAGCAATTTTTTACTTGTAAAGAGTAACTAAAATTATAAACTTGAGGGAAGCTTAAGGATAAAGTCTGTACTATACATTAGACAACAAAAATGGCATTTTCAAGCTTAATGATCCCTCTGGATCCTTCCAGCTCAGGATGTTCAACGATTCTAAATTTCAAACTAGCCAGTGGCTTTAGTAAGTACTGTAACAATTTACAAACTTTTTAAAGTACCCTGAGCCCCATGAACCTTTCCATTTTTAAATGAATCATAATTTTATTTTCTTATGTTTCTCTGCCTTTGTGACATATGCCCATAATTCATATAGTCATAATAGCCAATTCATAGAGTAATGCATTATAACAAAATGAGATTCCTCAAAATCACATCATTTTTATATTTTTAAAATGTAACTCTCCTGCACAGAAATCAGGTTCTTTCCAGATTTATGTTATAAACTGCCACATTTCCTGGCAAGAATCAGTTCTCACATGCAACAAAGACAGAAAGAACTGGAAAAACAGTTCCTTGCAATTCCTAGGGTACAGCTAATATGAAGTCTATGTGATTTCTTCTGTAATAAAAGCTACAACAAGGATTTTAATATCAGCCCAGCAAAACAAAGACAGAGAAATTAAACTATCAGAGAGAGATAGAGTTCTATTTAAAAACATGAACAGTGAGACAAAAATTCAAGAAAAAAAAATCATACGTGTTAAAAAACCTGAAATTTTTAGGAGGAGGGAAAAAACAGAGCTACATTAAATTCTAGTAATATACTGCAGTTTCCAGCTTGCCCATTTTATTCACCTAGATGAAAGGTGAATATTTGAGACTACTAAACCTCTGTTTTGATGAGGCTGAGTTAATTATTAGTAGTCACTATATTTGGGGCACTGTTTTTTTTAGTGAACTTACACTGAGGGTTTGCACAGCAAAATCTGCCAGAATTCAAGAAGCCAGGGAGAAAAGGTTCCAGTCTTTTTTTTTCACATGCTCAATGAATGCATGAGGTAAATTTCTTCTGCCTTAAAGAGTAAGGAAGTATTTTGTCTAGATTCCTCCCAAATACTCTGGATGCCCTTTAAAACACTTCATGGACTATTTTTCATAATCAGATATTCGTAAATTCAGGATGAAAAATATGAGATGCAGATGCATTCACTGGTACCCTAAGAAGATTATCAGAACAATGACCCAAAGCACCTGGGAAGAGTATTGACATTTTTAGTGCACCTTTAATGCTTTATTGGCCCAAGCATTGCATGACTTTGCATATTTTAACACCTTGTTTAAAATCCAGGAGCTCTCTTAGTTGGTACAAAATGTCAGAAATACTTGTGGCTGCTGACCCCAGTCCCAAGTTATCTTCCAAACTCAATGCTCAAGACTTTTTATTTTGTTGGCTTCTTTCATTGTTGTCACCCATTATGAGTGAGAAATAAGTCTTGAGTAAGATATAAACTTTTTTACCTTGATGAGGACAACACCCTCATTTTTGTTTAAAAGAGCACAAGAATAGAAATTATTTTACATTAATAACTGGTTTTTTTTCCTGTACAATGTCACAGCTCACCAGAGCAGACTTTGACAAAACCTCAAGTGTTTCCTCTTAGCAGCTGAATTTGGATGAATTATGCAGCTCTTAAAAAAGCAGGGGAGAAGAGAAGTAGCAAAGAAAAAAAGTTGAATTGAACTTTTAAGGAAGGCATCACTTTCCATGATGTGCTAATTGAATAATGAATTACTAAATATTTACAATGTGCCTTTGCTTTTCACTGGAAATTGTACCATGAGCATTTTTGTTCTGTTCACAGGAGAAAGCCTTTAAAAGTTGTAAAAGTAAAGGCTGCCTGGGGTATTAATCTGCAAGAAGCAATACAAACAAAGATTTTGAGCTGTATTAAAAAAATATTACTTCTACTGTAATCATTCTTACAAGTACCAAGAGGGAATCATCACCCTACAACAATGGTCCTACACAAAAGAAAATATAAAAGACTTTCCCTAACCAGTTTCCAGGTAGTATTCTGGGCTTAAGATATATGATAAAGTTCTGAGGGCAATCCAGCCACAATAAACATGAGATTTTTTGCCTTCTCAATGACTGGTCCAAACTAAAACTCCATATCCCTCCTCAAAACCAGACTCCAGTACCTGAGCTCCCACCATGCACCCTGAAACACTGGATCCTCACAATCCATATGTCTCAAAGTAGAAAAAATTAAGAAACATTTTTAGATCTAGAGGATGAACATATCAGAACCCTTTTTAGTCCATGGAAGATATTGGTGATTAATATGCTCTGCTTTGACTGTTCTAAGACCATCTTAAGCCTTCGCTTGAGGTTTTTCCTGGCTTTTCTCTCAGGATAATTTAGGCTGGAAAAGACCTCCAAGAGTCCAACCCCTGAGCAATCCCCACCCAAGCACTGAGTGCCACATCCAGTCATTCCCTGAACACCTCCAGGAGTGGGAACTCCACCACCTCCCTGGGCACTCCACTCCCATGTTTAAACCCTCTCCATGAAGAAATTCCTCCTGATGCCCAGCCTGAAACCTTCTTTTTGAGCAAAACAGGAACACATTTAACAACCCTGACTTCCTTTTTGAAGGGCAAACATCTGGGGAGTGCGTCCACTAAATTTTGTGCCCATCTGGGGAAGGCTGCTGGGGTTTTCTCTCTCAGCACCTGTGGGACCCCCAGTCCTGCAGCCATTCCTGGGTTTTCCAAAGCCACAGCATCCCAGTGGCCCCAGGGTGGCCATCCTCAGCCCCACAAAGCCCTGGCAGTGCCAGCTGTCCCTGCCGTGGAGCTCTGACACAGCCCTTGGGAAGGGGGCTGATGATCCCAGCATTTCCAGACACTTGGTTGAGCACAAGACACCACAGGCAGCACTGTGGGATTTTCCTGGAATATATTCAGGCTGGAATCAAATTTTAAATGTTGCCGGTTAGGGAGATTTTGGGGTTTTTTTCTCTTTCAACTCCTGGTTTCACTCACAGTTTTACTACTAAATTCAGTGGGGCCATCATTTTAATCTAAGGGTCTTATGAGATGAATAATGATGGGAATTGTTTTATTATTAGGGATCCTGCCTTGACAGGGAGGTTGGATCAGATGATCTCCAAAGGCCCCTTCCAGCCCCAACAGTTCTGTGATTCTGTGGGATCAGTGAAGTTTAACTTGGTTTAAATGTAATAAGAATCACACATCAGAACTGATAAATAGTGATTAAGTGGGTGATACAGAAGTCCACATCAATCACCAAACTGAAACCACAAATGTTCTTCTACTTGCACCACCCACATGGATACCCAAACCCCGGAACTCTGAAGTGTATTACATGGGAAAGATGACTGGCACAAGGATCTTACTGAGGCTAAAAAGACCAACCCCTAAATAATGGAGCTTAAATCTACATTAAACCTATGTGGTGAATAAATCATTATGTGAACTGTTCACCACTGAAGGCAAATTAATACACAAATAATTCAAAATACACACCCTGATGGGGAAAAATCCCAATTTCCTGGATGTAATAGCTGTATTTTGTTTGCTGCTCTCTGACTAAATTTGTTATATTTGGATCCCAAACTCAGCATGACTTTCATCTTTTTAGAAGAATAAGAAACAAAACAAAGCAAAATATTACATAATACTTCAATAAAGTACTGGGAAATTTCAAGGTTTCTAAAGTTTCCTTGCTGAAAGACACTCTCCAGTAATTAATGCTAGCAGTATTGCTCATAAATGCCAAAATATAATTATATTAAGAATTGAAAATGTTACCTCAAAACTCAGCAAGGCTTAAACTTTTCCAAGTCAACTCCCCTCAGCTGCTGTAAGAGGAAGTGTGTTTTTAATTCATGACCACCATCACTAGTACAAGAAAAGGAAGTGATTTGGTTTGGGGTTTTGTTGTTGTTTAATTTTTTTAAAATAAATGTGCTGATTTAAAGGTTGCTGATTTATTTTCTGGGAAACAATCCTTTGGTCAACTTGAATTCTGGTATCTCCATATATATTAAAAAAAATAAAATGACTCTTCTCTTTAAATACTAACAATGCAGTGCTCTTAAATTTAAAAAAAAATCCTTTGAGCATTCCAAACCAAAACAATAAGAGATTAAAAACTCAAACCTGAGGCAGGCTGTGAAGAAGAAATACTATGATGAGATGTGTACAAAATGGAAACAGTGAATAATGCAAATAGTCTGGACTTCCATTGTTCTTCCATTATGGACTGAAACTGATAAAGCTGTTCACCAGACAGGATTTTGACACTCATTGCATTCCTTTCTCTAGATTTCACCATATTTACATTTATTTCCATTACCATGGCAGTGTGTATGGAAATAGCTATAGACTATAGCTATATTGGCTATAGAAAAGGATAAAAAAGTTCCCATATTTCAAACATAGGATGTTTTTCTGAATTTGGTTTTTTATGCCTACTGCAGTACCTGCTTCATTTAACTCAATTTCACAATTTTTCTGTTGCTTTTAGGATCTAAAGCGGACCAAGAAGGAACACAAGTGGATGTTTCACATCCAAATTTGCAGCAATAGTGCACACCGCCAGTTCACTTACCGATGCCAGCTGTGCCATGAAGGTCAGAAGCTGAGCTGGAAAAGCTACTTTTACTGCTCTCAGACTAGCTTTGGTTTATACCTGAACATTTAGATGGGCTCAAACTGCTTGATTTGCACATGGTGGCTCATTTTGTGAGGGCCAGACTCAACCATTGCATCCCAAATCCCTCCAGACCAGCACCTGCCAGGTGTGCTGCGCTGCAGATTGTGGAGGAAATTCAGTGTACAGACACCCCCACTCTGAACGATGTGCTGCCTTTTGTCACACCTATCTTTTCATTAAAAAAAAAAACAAACCCCAAAGAGCTTTTTGCTGCTTTCCCTGCCATAGCAGAACACAAGAAATGAAACCAGGATGGAACTGGCTGGAGCCCAGAGGTTAAATTCCCTACTGATGCCACTTGGAGTTGGCTCCAGCTCCAAACATGGCTGGCCATGGTGGAGCAGGGACCCAGCAGAGCTGCCAGGTGGGACACCCTGAGCCAGGCCAGGCAGAGAGGAACACAGAGTTTTGGGTTCAGCTCAAGGACCCAGATGTACTGGGAACAAACCCTGCTCCTCCTGACTGACAGCCACTCAATGATATTTCAACACTTTTACTTTCACTCTGGATCCAAACCACCAGACACAGATGTGAGCAAACAGGGTTTGGTTTTGGTTTTTTTTTTTCCTGTAGCTTAGCTGAGGCAGCCATTTGTTTATTTTTTGCTTTTTTTGCTGTTTGTTAGAACATTATGAACAGAGTCTTTGGCCAAGGTTTATGCCAGGCCTTCTTCACACCCTCACATCCAGCTACCAACTAAGATCCTAGGAATCCTCTCCTGCAGATCACAGGTTCTGAACATCCTTTTAAACTCTTTCTAAAAAATTTTTTTTCCAGATGAAGCAAGGAAGAGGAATATGCTAAAAATACATCATGTGCAGCTATTGAACCAAGAGTATGGTGAAACTCATCATGAACAATTAGAGCAAAACTTATTTAAAATCTTAACCACAGCATCTAGAGGCACACATTTTTAATTTACTTTGGCTTTGATAGCAGCTTCAGTCACAGATGTTATGTTGTTAATGAATGCCTGAGAACTATGCTGTTTAACACTGTGGTGTTGGATGCTCTCCTCAACATGTAATGATACAGATGGAGTCAACTTTATTCCATCTCACAGCTTGTCACCCTCACACTAATGTATTTTTCCAAAGAAATATCTTCCAGAGGAAATATTCCTCACATGCAGCAAATGAATCATCACTGATTGCTAACTTACATATATACACACACATACAGAGTTAAATCTTACTTTTTCAGGATTTGTTTGGGGTTTTTTTAAAAAAACAATATAATCAGAGCTGCTCAACTAATTTCTCTCGCTGTTTTAGCTGGCTAATTAGAAATACATAGGGTTTGGTTTTGGGATTTTTTATCTTCTCAGAGCTGCATGTTCTCTTAAGTGCTTCCTCCATCAGTTGTGATATGTCAGTAGATATGTGATATGTCAGTGGACTTCTGAAGCATCTTCTCAGATATTTTGACAGTTTACCTTAATTATTCTGCCCTCAGGCATTTAAACCAAATCAACCCACCTTTTCTCTTTCCACGCTAGCAAACCCAGAGCTTCTGTGCAGGATGTCAGTAGCCAAGGAACATGGTGAAGGTGCTCAGGACAAGAAGTGAGAGCATAAAACTGTGTTGATAAAACTTGTCCAGGAAAGTTTATGGACTAATATTATAATTACGTGCTTATTAGAGTTCTTATAAGTTACATTATTTACTACAGAAGTTCTAGACATCAGTTCTAGGATGTCTTTCCACTTGGTCCCATGCTGTGATTCAGTCTGAATTTTACTGGACATTGCACATTTTGCCCATATACTTAAAAAAAAAAATCCACCCAACATGCAGTTTGACTGCCACAGCAATACCTCACAAAGGCTAAGACACATGTCTAAAAAATCTTCTCCTTTAGTTTTAGTCCTGACGTATTTTCAGAGCTGGTACCAGAAGCAATTCCTTCACCTTTCACACCCCTGTCCAAGCTAAATACAAAGGAACTGTGTACAAATGGATCAGGTCCCAGGGCCCAGAATGAGTGCCTACAAACTGCTCCAAGTACTTCCACGTAGAAGAAAAATCCTCCTCACATACTAGCACATGCTGGATTTCTTTGCATTTGAGCACAGATGGGTAAGTTAAGAATGAATAAATAAATGAAGCCTTTGACACAGGAGTGCTGCTGGAGTACATAAGAGTGTACCTGAGCTTCTTGTTACACACAGTTTGCAATATAAAAGTAGGAAAAATGGGAAGGAAACAGAAATGCCTCTGCTACCCATCAGTTCATGTGGCTGTCTGTCCACATGGTGCCATGCTGTGGCTCAGACTCTAAATTTGACTGGACATTTCAACCCCTCAACAAGCTTATCACAAGGGCTGGAGGTACAACAAAGCCTAGAGGATTGTCTAAGCAATTATGCTGCTTATAATTTTTTTTCTCAGCATTTCTTACAGTTTGTTCAGGTCTTTTTAGGGAAAAGAAAGCCCACAACAGCTTCACTCCTGAGTCTGGGTGAGAGCATAGGCACAGTACACTCCTACTGCACTGGGGATGATGCTTGCCTCCCTGGGAAAAAGAGAATGGATAATTGTTTTCCAATCTAGCCATTTGTGCCATCTCTTCTCCTTCAAGAACTGCTCAGAAAGGCTTGGATCATGCCCCTCAGTACCAATATTACACACTCACTTTGTTCATGACATTTTCACTGCACTAGTCAATGAATAAATAGGAAAAAAAATTCCATACTTTAAAGTTGTCCTGCTAGCTCTACCCCAAAAACCTTAACTCAAGATCTGGATCCCCAGCTCTTCTTGACACCCTCTCTTTAAAATATTGTAAAAATGGTTCTGGAAGCATTGCTTGTCACAGAGCATCAGTAACAGGACACAGTGTTGTAAAAGTAATGATAACTTCAGTGTGAATTAGGGAATTTGCCACCAGCTGGTTGTCTTTAAGCATGTATTGCAATTCTTACAGCACACAACATTTCCAGGATGCTTTGAACGTTTTACATTCTGTACTTTTTTGCCACATGACAGAGAGAACGATGTCATTTCGAGATTTAGCACCAATTCATCTTGTTGTGGGTGAGACTTGAAAGTCTTTCAGCTTTGGGTTGACATATTTACAACCCTGTTCCCTTTAATTACTTCTTTCAGTGCCTTCCTAAATATTATTTTTAAACTACAGATTATATTTACCAGGTCATCTGATACCAACAGCAATCTCAAACATTTTAAAAGAAAATTCGGGCTAAGCCTGAAACAGAACACCAGATACGAGCACTCTTAAATACTTCCCTGGATCCTATTCAGTTCCTGCATGCTATACTTATATTTTACTGAAGTACACATTCATCTCAGGGAAAAAAAAAAAGGAGGCAACAGCAGCAGATGTTCTTGCAAGACTTTCCATATTTTGTTGCAGCTGCCACGAGAAGCTTCTGATAGAACAACTGATGCTACAGCCTCCACAGAAAAGGATCTGCAGTTATATAGAAATAGCTTGCAGGGGCACATATTTAAAAAGCCCCTCTATATCCTACCATAAGGACACCCAATCACACATATGAGGCTGTGCTCAGTTAAAAGTAGAGGCCAAGCTTTTTAATAATTCCTTCCTTTCTACTTAGCCAGTGATCTCAGTTTAGCTACAAAACTCTCTGCCAGAGTTGCAGAAAACTGGTTCCTAAATAGGGCTTGGAAAACAGAACTGTTCACAATTCAGCTATCTGAGGAGGTGATGAGAGACAAACACACACAAGCCAGTAAAGGATGCTGAACATTTTTCTTCAGTGATTCTTAACTTTGGAGGAGCTGGCACAGTTCTCAACCAGCAGATTTCCACACAATATTCTGCACAGTTTCTAACAACATCCTAATTTACAAGCTGCCAAGCACCGGGTGAGAGACAAGCCTCCAATGTTTCCTCACATGATTTCTAAAGCTGTCCTTGATTTGATTTTGTTTGAGAGATAACATTCTGAGAAATTCTCGTTCTCTGCTGAAGGGGTTTGTGCACATCAAAGTGTGAAAATATGCTGTAATGACAGCTCCTTATGCTGGGTTAGAGCACTCCACACTAACAGGATGCTCACTTAGAAATGGGTGGGAGATGCAGTTGCACTTGTGAGTTACATAAGAATTACATCAGCCTTACGGAGCACTTTGCACGTCACCCACAGAACAAAAGGAGCATTGGGCCCCATCAACTTGGAGATGTTTTGCTTGGTTTTAAAGTTGAACAAATGGTTCCAGAGAAACAACTTCCTAGATGGAACAGCTCTAATATTACCCACAGAATTAGGGCCCTCTACCCTCTCTTCAACAACCACTTTCACATTTTCAATTCCATCCCATGGAAACCAAGACAGGAGGGCCAAAGTTCCTCATTTCTCACACTGTGGCCCATTCCTAAGCCCACAGCATAAAACATCAATTTCTGTGCAGTCCTTAAAACAATTCCTTCCAGGAACATTACCCAGAGGCTGGTGACACGCCCTGCCAAAACCCCAGGACTCTTAGAGGAGATATTTTCTGATATTTCTAGGATGACAGTGTTCAATGGAACTGTAATTTTTACAGTGCTGTTTTTCAGCCTACAGCACATGTGGCACGCAGTAACCATGGAAAGCATGAACTCATAAATTGATTTTTTGGAACTAGATTGATTCTGTCAGTTATTTTTGCAAACAAAAGTGACAGGAACTCTAAACACAGTCAGCAGTTGAAAGGACAAGTAACTGTAGACAGTTTCTCTGTTAGAAATGCTGTCCCCAGAGAAGCTTATAGGATTTTTTCCATCGATTTCCCTACAACCAGTTTTTGCCTTTCCTGTGAAATATGAAGTTACTTCTGCCCCAAGCTCTCTGAACATGTTTGGAAACACCTGAAGCTTGAACTACAGTTTGTAGTTGTCTGCCTTGGGGAAACATGGCTGTGTCAGTAAAAACTGAGCAGACTCAATTCAATCACCAAATACTTGAGTTTGCTAAAAAAATTTACAAACACATCTTGCCACTTCTGTATGCTGGGTTACTTCTCATATCAGAACTAGTGAAAACAAAATCGACACAATGCTGCTCTTCTTTGCCTCTTAAATAATGTCAACTTTTGCCTTTACAGGAAAAATTCTTTGAGTGTTCCGGATGCACAATACCCTCAGTTAGTAAATATTAGCTTTTNGCTCCACACTTGACAAGTAGCTTCTCACCTATACAGAGGGAGCCTTTAGAGCAGAATTTTGAACACCTCAGTACAATCTGACCTTAAGAACACTGTTTTTGTTTGAAAAGAAAAAGAACCATTTAAATCTACGGTTGAATGAAAATTATATCACTGCAAAGAGGGCTGTTGCTTGTTGTTATCAAAAAGAGATCAAGTACAGTATCCATTAAGCCCAGGAAATAGACACAAACTACTTTAAGAGTAAATAAAACACAGGCAAAGATTCCTGTGGCTGCCAGCCCAGTTTAAACCAAATGTTTTTCCAACTGACCTCACACTTCTTGGTCAGGGATGATTCAGGGACGCCACACTAAATATACAAGTGTGCAGAGTAGTGTAGTCTAACTAGAAACTCAATTAAATAAAATAGTTATTATGTGAACAGGAAATGCAAGGAAGCTCTAAATATTTTATGCTATAGAAGAAGAAAGGCCAAAAGGATCAGTGTCTTGCAGAGCTATGCAACATTCACTGATTGAAAGCACAAGGAAAGCGCTGGTCAAGGTTTCACTACAATTAAACCAGATTTTTTTTCTTTTTTGCAGCCAAATTTGACCTTGCTGTATTTTGGTGCTATTGCTAAGACCTAGAAACTGTGGACTAATCAAAAGATAGGGAGGAAAAATGAGGGATATGAAAATTCTTAGACTTTTCCCTGTTTTAAAAAGCAGGGGTAAATCACTCTCCTCTGTTTGCAAACAACACGCAGATTTGACATCACACAGGGGGAATTTCAATGCTCAAGTGTTATTTTTAATTGAAATGTTACTTAAAAAATACTAGGATTAAGTGGAAAACCATTCCCTGTCTTTTCATGCACCATTCAGAAAAGTGTGACAAAAAGCCATGGGGATCCATTTGGCCAGAGAACCTGCAGAATCTGAAACCACAAAAACTGAATATTGAGGGACGCTCATCCTCAGACTTTGTAATCCCACAAAATGGCCAAATTATACATGTTTATTCAATATTAAGGCAACCTAGAACTACCATTAACATAGAAAAGAAGGATAAAACAATATTTTAAAGGATTTTATGTCTCTGAAGAGACATTCTCTTACCTGAAAGTAGAATCCTGCAGAAGACCAAACCAAAGACATCCTGTAATTACCCAGAGAAGCTTCAGGTGCTTTTTAAAGTGCTTTAAAGTGCTTTCAGGTGCTTTTCCATACCAGAACAAATTAGCAGTGATTTGCCACAGGTGCACCCCATCTCCTCACAGCTGTGCCAAACTGTCCCTAGAACAAGGGAAAAAATTGAAAATTGTTTATGTTTAAGCCACCATCATCAATATCAGAAAGGCTTTTATTCCCTTCTCTTGCCTACCACTATGTGAGCAAAGCAAATTGCCAGAGCACCAGAATTAAATTATTTAAATCAGGACAAGAGAAAGAATAATGAGATCCTCAGTTCTGGTGCATATGATTTGTTCTCCAATTAAAAAATTATGCTTTTTTTAGGCTCATGATGATAGGAAGATTGAGTTTTTAATTTCAAGTGAGGGCCTGCCCTGAGGAGGGAGCCTGCTTGAGTCCTTGAGCATGGATTTAAATTCTCCTTCACTTCTTTAGGAATTCATATTTCTGTTCTTAATTCATGCTTGAAGATTTGCCCCCTCAGGCAAAAAATCTGAGCTGGAAAAGATTCTTGATAATAAAGACAATGTAAAACCTACATTTCACTGAACACTTAGCATTTTTCCCCATTTGGAATATCAGTTTTCATACTATTTCTAGCCAGTGTGCATTTTTGCTTGAAATAAACTGTTTAGCCACATGTGCATGCCAGTTTAAACAGTGCTGATTGGAGAACATGACTTTCACCTTTTATTGGACAAAAAGTATCATAGGAAGTTACCTCCCCCTGGAAATTGAGCCCAGCTGGAAAGAAATGAACTGGGATACAGGCAGGCCTGGAAAATGTAAAACAAAAATCTACTCAGCAGAGAGGTGCACACCTTAAATGCTTCAATGGAGTTATCTTTTAAGAAGATGGAATTCTTTTCTGTGTCCACATCCCATGGAAATAGCTGGATTTTGCAGAATTCATGTCATAACTCTGCATTCACCCATAGATGCAGCAGGATCCTAAAAGCATCTGATTTCAATGAGATCAAATATTCCATATTAATGTATCTCCTGCAGTCTGCAGCCACAACCAGTGTCCCACTACTACACTGTCCCACAAAAAACATATTTTGTGTATTGAGACCATAAATGAGAATTCTGGCCTCATGGTTTGCAGGCTGCACACACAGACAGAGAGGAAATGGTGCTTTATCTTCATCCTTATTTTGTTTGTGAATTGACTTCAGAGGGTACTGGATTAAATGCTAGATAATTGATTTGATTAGTCCACAGTTTCTAGATCTAAACACCCAGAACAAAGTCAGTAATTCAGGATATGTCTCCTGACTTCTAAGAGTATCAACAGATTGCAGATTCCAAAGAAATTTCCAAAAAGCAGAAGCCACAAAATCCCTGCAGGGTCTTAGGAACAGGTTGTAGAGAAAACACAGCCAACTTTAGAGGAATTTTACAAATTAAAAATAGCCCATAGGACTATTCCTCTGAAAGCTTGGAGAAAGATTGTTTTTTCAGGAATGTGTCTTTTCAGGAATGTGTTTCTTGAAAAAACCCAAACCATTTTCTTTATACCTGATGGTGTGTACTTCACACCAAGCAACATTTTTTCCCATTTTCATGCCATTCAAATCTGAAAATGATTCAGTCATCCCAACTGCTATGTTTTTAATACCTATGTTTATTTGATAATGCAACCTATGATAACATGCACAGTCTTGCTACTTGGAAGAAAATGCTTTCTGTTCTTTTTTTAATTTGTACTTAAAGGTTTGACAAAATACTTGATTTTTCAGTTGTGCTGATAAATCAGAGGGTCCCATGAAATTGTCCCTTCTCATTGATGTGATTCAATTTTTAGAAGAGTCTTTTGGTCCAGGTAGCCCTCTCATCCTAAATGCCACAATTTCCCTCAGACATCCTGCGGCTGAAAAATTCCTAGGACTACATCCCTTTGGGGGGATATAAGTTCCACTCTTACACTAACAAAATATAGGATATGTTCATCTGAGCTGCATATTTCTTAACTTAATTGGCTCAAATGGTATTTCAGATTTTCATTGCTGCCATAATTTCTGTGTCCACATCTTGTAAAACAATTCAGACCAGTGGGCAGTCGTATCCCAGAGGAATCAGAGTGAATTAAATAAAGCTTGGCCCATTTCTCAGAATAAGTCAGTAAAGATTGCTTTGAAAACCCTGCAAGATATAACTGTTATTGATATTCTGGATATCTTTACATCTCCTATCAATCATACAGGCCTGTCAGCAAATTATTAACAAGTGAAATGCCAGCTTTAAGTAAGTCATTTGTGAAGCTGTGGGATTTTTTTTTCTTTCTTTCCTTCCTTTTATTTTTTTTTTTTTTTTTTATTTCCTGCCCAACATTTTATGGATTAAATTCTTGGGAGCTTAACTCTGGCAGCACACCTACTTGACAGGTGAGATTTTCTGCAGGAAGAGAAACCATATTCTTCTCAGTCAAGCAGTGTTTGGTGCCCGCCAAAGCCACTCTAAAACTTCTCCTCAGCTGGACAGGGGAGAGAAAGTATAATGAGAAGCTTGATGATTCAAGCTTCAAGCACTTCACGAAGCACTTGAATTTCCAGAGAACTTCTTAGGTTCTGAAGCAAAGACTGAAATTAAAAGCTGAAATACAGCAAAGTGTTGCGACAGTTTCCATCATAAATTTACGTATCTGTAGCAAAAGCCCAAATAAATTAAAAAAAAAAAGTATCTGTATCAACACCCAAATTACTTTTAATCATGGTATTTTGAAGTGCTGTGGAAGAAACAACTGGGTCATCTAAGATTTAAATGATTGCATTTTACTGTCTTGATTGCAACTGATTTTCCCTCAGTTTCTCAATTTCTACCCACTAAGACACAGCTAACTGAAGGTCTTGGCTTCACCCACCCCCAGTTTTTCTCTGTTACCACAGGAGAAACAATGAACAGATGACCAAAAAAAATTCCTTTTCCCAACAGGTCACTCTCATATTGTACTCCAGAGGGCACCCATGAATGAATGGCAAATGGCCACTCGGAGAGTTGCCAAATGCCATTAATCAATGCACCAATGTGGCAACACTGAGCTTTGTGACAGGCATGATTTAATCTATTGTTTGGTAATCAACCTCATCTATGGACATTCTGTAGCTCTTATAAATCCAAGAGTTATTGTTGGTCTTTTGGAGCAGAGCACTTCAAGAATGTCTCACTTAATAATCACAAATTGCTCTTTTCTCCAGTCGAAGAGGTGAACATTTCATGATTGTTGGAGAGAACAGATTATGTCAGCTGGACCCAACAGTGTGTGCTTTGTCCCACTGAATCCTGCTGCACCCCAAGCAGCTCTCCCAAACCTCTGTGCAATCCCCACGTTGGAAGTTGCTCCCTGGGAGCAGTGGATAATAATGTCATTCATCCAGTGCCTGATTCACATCGAATGACTGGAATGACTTACCCCCCAATTAAAGGGCAACGTTACTTCCGCTGCTTATTGTTCCTCTGATTTACAACCTAGCACCATAAAGTACCCAAAAACCCCCAAACCTAGCTCATCACTATGCAATATTTAGAGGATTACTTCATCCCCAACTTTATCTTCTGTATTAAGACAAATTAGCCATTTGATGAAGGAAGGAGTGAATCATTTTGGCCGTTTCAGAATGCACACTCAAAGGTTTTCAAATATTCTGAATTTATACTGAGACAAGATCTGGGGACAAAGCTGTCATTTATAACATTTCAGACTGCAATGCTGAAGCCTATAAAATTGACATTTTTAAAGATTGAAAAGATAGCTCCCAAAGAAAATGGATCAACTTATGGAGTCTCCCTCACTGGAGATATCCCAGAACCCCAGGACACAATCCTGTGCCCTGTGCTTGGGGATGACCCTGCCTGAACAGAGGCTGGAGCAGGTGAACCACTGTGGGCCCTTCCCAGCTGACCCATTCTGGGATTCTGGGATTCTCTCTCTGCCTGAGACAAAGAGGGGCTGTCAGATCATAGATTCACAGACAGAATGCTTTCAGTTGGGAGGGACCTTAAAACCCTTTTTATTCCACCCCCTGGCATGGGCAGGGACACCTTCCACTGTCCCAGGCTGCTCCAAGCCCCATCCAACCTGGCCTTGGACATTTCCAGGGATCCAGGGGCAGCCACAGCTTCTCTGGGCACCCTGTGCCAGGGCCTGCCTGCCCTCACAGGGAAGAATTTTTTCCTAATATAAAATCTAAACCCACTCTCTGTCAGTGGGAAGCCATTTCACTCCAGGCCCTTGTAAAGAATCTCTCTCCATCTTTCTTGTAGTTCCCTTCAGGTCCTGGAAGGCCACAACCAGGTCACCCTGAAGTTCCTCTTCTCCAGGCTGGACAATCCCACTTCTCTCAGCTTTTCCTCACGGGGGATGTGCTCCAAGTGCAGGACAAGCAGCAAATCCCTGCCCCATGGAGCAGCAGTTGAGAGGCAGAAGGGCATGAAGTGCCCATGTGTGGGGAATGGAAAAAAGCTCCATCAGTGTCTAATGCAGACAGAATTAGAGCCAGGCTTTCTCAATCAGACTCTTACTAGAGAAGCAAATAGAAAATAGGGGCTGTTATGTGCTTTGAACACAATACAGGTTGCATGGAGGGATTTAAAAAGACACAACTCAGCTTCTGGAACTGGACAGAAAAAGAGGTAAAGGGGTCATGAATTTTTTGTATCCAATTACCCTGGTCTGTTTTCCTTTATTAAAAATAGAATACTTTGGTTTCAGTGAAACATCTGCAGTTATGAACAATTCTGCTTCAAATAAATGAATCAAATTACCTGTTTACATCAGTTGTATCAGAATAACACAAAATCCAGCGGCAAAACCAATGACAGTACATGATCAAAGCAAATGACACAGAGGGGCAGCTCTTCTGCCAGACCATGCTTTCTTTAGCAATATGGTTTATCCAACAAAAATTACCTAACTTCAGCACAGCTGCAGAACTATGAGAAGGAAGCAGAAGCACGAGGAAGATTAAAAACTCCTGGGTATTGTATTATAATTAAATGGTTACAAATTCCAGTGTCAGGGGAATTTAAGATTAATCCAGATGGATCTGCCAGATCCGAACCTGTTAAAATAAGAATGAGTTCTAACTCAGATAATTTAATTACAGTTATGGTGACTTACAAGATCCATGGATTGTCCACAAGTACAGAATACATCTGGTTTGACATCCATGTACACATTTCTACTGATCTGTGTGGTTTTAACAATAAAATATATATGTTTAAGAAAGAGAAACACAATATGCAATAGGATTAATAGTTATAAAGGGAGTTGTTTGTAATCCCCTCAGTATTACAGCCTGAAGATAATTTAGTGATGAGTCAAATGGTCTCCAGTGTAAATCAGGAACCAAATGGCAGAAGAACTGGTTTTTAAGGGCTGGAAAAGATGACATATCTGAGAAGTGCTTCAAGGCCTGAACGATGTGAATGACATTTAACTTGCAGCTGTTATGAAACCAGTTGGACTGGGGACACACCGAGGGCTGCAGCCACCACCCTCTTCCCTTCTCATCTAAATTCTTTAACATCTGATGGATTTCATCATAATGAGCCCCTCAAGGCAGTTGTTTTGAATTAATCAAGTGAAAGCTGTGAGATATTTCTCAGTGGAGCCCAGTTGTACATTACCACCTATCTTGATGGGGTTTGAGGCATTACTGGAGTTCAAAAATTCCCATCACATTACCATCCCAGACACTTTGGGTCCAGACTTCTGCAAACTGTTAGAAGCAAAAACTGTGTCTGTAATCTTATTTTAAGGAGATCCAACACCTTCCATGTCCTGTCCTTCCAGAACAACAGGAAAAAGTGGGGCAGCAGTTCCGGTCTATTTGCTAAATAAATATAATTCAAGATATTACACTGTGGAAACTGCAATGTCTCAAATATAAAAAGAAATAAGTGGATGTGGGCTTATGGTGGAATAGTGGGAAAGTCATATGCAGAATTAAGAAGTTGTGGCTAATAAACCCCAATGAAACACCCAAGTGTTTAGCTAATTTGCCTTATTGCAAATATTTAAATAATCCTCATCTTCCTTCAGCTAAAACTGAGATTTTCTGATTGTAGTTTTAGGAAAAAAAGACCTTAATTGAATAGACATGGGAATTACTTACGAGACTTGTGTTTTACAATCAATGGTCCTACACTTCACACTAAAACAGTCTTTTCACCACCTCCAGTTTTCAAATTGTGCAAAAGCTCCACTTGTTCCACTATTTAGAGGAAGCTCTTGGCACTGGTCATGACACCACCACATATTCTTTTGTTCTCACATGTCCCAGGTGTTAGGACATCTTAAACATTGCTTCTCATGTAAGTAAAAACTAAATTTTTGTTTATTTTTTAATCTAAGTGTTCTTTTGCTGAATATTTTGGATTTCCCCCCAGCTGTGTGAGACACTAGTACCAGATATAAACAAACTCAGGGCATAAACAGGAATGTCCTCTGCTCCAGGAGTTTTCTTGTTTCTTTGTAGTCAGCTTAGCAAATAAGGAGGAGAAGGTAGAGGAGCCCAGGAGCCACCTGCACCTATTTTGCTGCAAGGAGGGTTCTGAGAAAAGGGAAATGAGACTGGGAAGTTCAAAAAGGAAAAGGAAGGAAACGTGAAACATGCTCAGGCAATTAATTGTGGTTTTAGTGATTAATGAATTCTGAGTCTTGGATTTAGCAATCCCAATCTATGTAATCACATAATGGATGTTTAAAAAAACCATAGGGAAAGGTCCTGTTTAGTTATGGGCTTTTTTAAAAGAGTATAATATTAGATAACCTTTTTTAAACGGTATAAGATTAGATAACCTAAACATAGGATACTGATTAGAATATAGGTTCAGATTAGTTTTACTACTTTCATATCTGTGAGATTTTTGGTGCAGGTCAGGAAAAAAAGAAGTTTTAAAGTGTATGATGGTGATTATGTTGTGATGAGCTTATACAACATGTCATGCAAATGATTCTGTATATTTAAATTAAAAATGCTTCCAGTATAAGGCAAATTTCACCTGAAAATATAAATTCTCACTTGTTAACTCTGTGAGATAAAGGTACTGCTTTTCCTCCCTCTGTTTTGCTGAAACACATCAGCACTCACAGCCACTCATCTTTTTTCTAAATGGAATTCCTTCAGTGACTCAATGGGATCCAACATACACTTTCCTTATTGTAATTCATCCTAAATTCAGGGTGAATATCTCAAATACTCCCAATACTCCCTTTTTCTCCTAAATATCCTCTTTAATATTTTTAACTGTGACTCACAAGAGACACTGAAAGCTTGAGTAAGAAGTGTTGAATGAATTCCTCTTTCATTACAGGAACAAAGATAAGTACACAAAAGTACTTCTAAATATGTGAACATTAGGGAAAAAAGATTTCCCCTTTAGCAATAAGATTTTGGGACATGCATTGAGTCAGGCTGCTTCCAGATCAAGGCCTTTTCTTAAGAGGAGGAAATGATGCCTAAATTAACTCTGACTTAATGGACTTCCCTTCATAATGACAAAATACACTTTACCCAGCTCTTTGCCACGATTTTCATTGCTGTTTCATTCATCCTTTCAAGAAGAAAGGACTCACTTTTCAAGGTGCAAAGGGCAGTGAATTTTTCATAAGCTCCATGGATAAATTGTCCTCCTCACTATAAAAAAAATTCTAATTCTTCTGGTGGCTTTCCAAATAAATGATGCAACTCTTCAAAAAATTTTGCTATGGAGATCTCTTTGGTTTTAACACATTTGTTTCCCAGATTCTCAGTGCTTCTATTAAATCTTGTCCTAAGAGAAACAAAAATGTTTCATTTTTCTTAGTCTTTTATGGCACTCACTCCTCACTGCCATACCCAAGATAAAAGATTTCTTTCTGCTGAAGACACTCAGCATTAGTGAACTCAGTCTAAAGATCTTTAATATATTTGTTGAAGAGTTCAAATTCTAATGAATGCCTTTTGATAAGTTTTGATTTTATAAATATACTGTTATATGTATTTAGAAATATTAATTATACAATGACAATGACTGGAATTCACCATCTTGACCAAATCATCAGATAAAGGGGTATTAAAAAAAATAAATATATATATATATATAAAGGCAGAATAAACCAGGAAAAAACCTTGATCCTGAGGTCACTGTCAATGAAAGCTGAATTAAACCGTTTTGATAGAGCTGTAAGAATACAACTGGAAATCTGTTTAGACTCAGAAAACCTGGATGAGGTGTTTGAACAAAAAATGCTGCAAATTTCTACCAATAAAAATCAGAATTCATATGTTGACATCATTTTTCTTCTGGGAAATCAGACTTGACCATCCTACTCATAGGGCAGATCACATTCAGCACCAAAACTGTACAGAAAGAGAATGATTTAGACAGAGGGCCTGAGAGATCACATTCAAAATCACAATAGTAAGATTTAGGAACAACAGCTCCCTTGTTGTAGGGGGAAAATACTGCCAGAAACTTCAGTGGTAAGAAATGCCTTAAAATGAGATATTTATGAGTTTTCTATACAAGTTCTGATGTTTCATTCAGCACAATTACAAGACTTTTCACGTGGTTTTGAAAGAAAATGGGGTCATGGAAATTTCTGAGGATGGCTTCTGAGGTTTTGTAGAATTGCTGGTATCAGTCTTTTGTCCAAAATGTTAAATCAGTGAGGTTGTGTTAAAGATGATTCACATCTTCAGAGAAAACATTGAATGGGCCAAAGTCATGCTTGGTGCAACTCCAGTGTATTTAATGGAGTTACATGAGGGATTGATTTTTGTTAATCTTGGATCAAACTGTCCAGTTACATTAAACTTTAACTTAAAAAATAATAAACTGAGAAGGATAACATGAGGGCTTGGAGCCTTGGGGCCCACAGGCCTCATTCCTCACAGACACCATGAGCTCATCTCGAAGGTTGGTTCACAGATATTAAACAAACTGACTTCCACCTCCTCCCTTGGAAATGGTGCTGCAGTGGGACTCTCCTCTGTTCCTGTTTTCTCAGGGATGAACAACTGGAGGGACTGGTGCCCACTGCGGGGAGGTGATCCAAAACAAACCTGGTTCTTTTGGGAAGGCAGCACAGTCAGCGCAGGAAGTGGTGGAATAGGACATGCAGATTTCTGAGTGCTCTGGGCTGTGCTGGGTGCCCATCAGCTGCCTGCACAGTGTTAAATGGAAACAAACCTTTGCTCTGTTGGCAGCAGATGAGAAACTTCAGCTTTTCACCACAGCAAACACTTTGAAAGTGGGCCATGAGAAATAACTCGCTTTAGCCCTAAGGAAGACACACTGCACTTTATACAAAATCAAGCTTTTCCTCCTGCAGCCACACTCCCAGAAATCACCCAGCGGGATCAATCAGTTCTTAGATGGTTCTCCCCAGGCTGAAGATACTCTACAGCCTGATCAACTCTGGCTACTCAAGGCCCAACACCCCAAACCCAACAGGGGCTGAAGCCTGGAGAACCCAGGCCAAGGAAACTTCTCTCTAACTCTCACCAGGTGGAAATTCCCCTCTGGTCAGAAATGGGAAGATTTGAAGCTGACGTAATTTTTTGGTTTCCCTCCTCAGCCTCCACCTAAGGAAAGCAGATGTTCAGATGACGTGCTTCAATAATAAAAACTGAAAAGCTGTATACTTTTTTGTCTTCTTTTCAATCTAGATACTGAGAGGACAAGTTTAAATGATTAGTTTTATGTATTTGCTGCAAAGAAGGAGATAATGAGGGTGTTTTGTACAGCAAGCCACGCTGCAGCCTTTCATGTACACTTTGATCAGCTCGTGGCAGGACAAACCCAAAACATTTGCAGCAGCCCTGGCATTCCAGGGTTTCTTTGGGTTGCTTCCCCCACTTAAGTGCAGCAGGGACTTTTTAATCTTTGGGGTTTTTTTTTCTCACCATTCACAAGCCCACCCAGGCAGCATGTAATTCATCCAGACAGGAAATATTCCATTGTGTGGGCCAGAGTACTTGGAAATGATTCATTTGTACCTGAGTTCAAAGCTTCTGGCATGGATCTATGGTACATTCTAGTCTGCAGTCACTCTTGCCTCAGACTTCTGTGTTCCATGCAATTCAGCTGCTAAAGCAAGGCTTACGAAAGTTCAGTGGCTTCAAACTATCCTGGATTTAAAAGTTCATCTGGGATTTATGAAAAGGAAACAGAGAATAAATCTTCCAGGGGCGCAACCCTGCAGGAAAAGGCTGCATTTCATGCAACTGCTAGACCAGAATAGAGAGTTTATTTTCCCCCTAGGCTGCAAAGTGATTTGAAGTCCAGTATCTTAACTCACCCCATAATGATGTGTATATAAGATTACACCACTTTCCCAGCACTCTTCCTGGTTTGTTCAGTGCCACAGAGTGTGGCTGTTCAGCACAGGTGGAGGAAATAAGATAAACACCACCTTCACTGCTGTTCTTCTGTCTTCCTCTTAGTGCACACAATGAAGGCATCTGTGGGAATTCCACTTTATGCCTGGATACAGGTAGGAAATTATTTTCCCACTGCACAGAAACATTGGAGATGACTCTCTATCTCTCCTCTCACCTGATATATTTTGCATCATGTTCAAAAAAAAAGATCCCTTGGAAGTGAAATGGAACAGAAAGGTAAGAGCAGTAAAGGGTAAAAATCTGCATCTCTCAGTGACCCGAAACGTGTAATATCACAATTCTCCAAGAAGCAGCAAAGGCAAAACTCTCAACCCACAATTTCCCTCAGTTTTCTTCTGAATCACTAAACATGTTAAGTGTTTGGACAGCACCCTCAGGCACAGGGTGGGGTTGCTGGGATGTCCTGTGCAGGGCCAGGAGCTGGATGGTCCTTGTGGGTCCCTTCCAACTCAGGATATTCTGAAATTCTGTGTATTCAGATGTAATATTTCACACCAAATATATTAAGGAAAAATCTACAGTCTTTGGCAGGTTCTGCACCAAAGTTGCTTAGCTCTTATCAATTTCCTGAACTATCCAGTTTATACACCTACCTTCAGCAGCCTGAGCTGCTGTACCCCACAGAAGCACTCTAAATACCTTATTTTCTCCATTCTAGGTAATTCAGAGCATTTTTTAACAACTCCAAAAATGTCAGTAGGAAACCACTGGCAAAACAAGGTGCACACTTTGCAGGATTGAATCATTCCACGGCACGGACCAACCCTTCTATCTGGATCACTGAAATTCCATGAGTTCACACTAGAGATCCACACCAGGTAAAAGATGAGAACAAGCAAAGGGTGCAGAATTGCCGAGGATGAACATGGAGCATCCTTTATCCCTGTTCCCAATTTCCAGCATTATTTTGCAAGGCAGTCCCCTGGATCCCTGGAAGTGTCCAAGGTCAAGTTGGATGGGGCTTGGAGCAACCTGGGATAGTGGAAGGTGTCCCTGCCCATGACAGGGGTTGGCACTGGGTGAGCTTTAAGGTCCCTTCCGACCCAAGCCATTCTGTGATAATCCTGTGATTCTCTGAATGACTCAGAAAACCTGAATGAAAAAAAAATGGATCAAACAACATGCTTGACAAGCAGAGGGCCATGGGATCTGCCATTTCAAAATTACTCATTTTACTGTGGGAAAATGAAAAGCACAAACATCTTTTCCACTGTTTCTCGAAAAAAACCCCTACATATGAGGATCAGTAACCCAGCTAACTAAAGTTTTCAAAACAGCTGACCAGCATTTTCTAGAAACACATTCAGAAACCAAAATTGCTCTGACTAACAAGAAGTTCTTCATGGGAAATTACCCTGAATACAGTGAGAAATGTTTGATACCAGCTGAGGCCATGTAGTTCTGGAAGGAAAAGACAGTGGGAAAATATCTCATACTGACAGCTCCAGGTGCACAAGATGTCAAACACCAGCAGGCTTTTCAATAGTCTGCTTCCTAGGTCATTGCTTCAGCATCAGAATTCTATATCCTGATTTTGGAAAGTTACCTACTCTTTTGCTTCCCAGGTGTCTTTATTTCCCCTCCCTTGCTGTCACTGTGTAAAAAATGTGAAACTTTTGACCTGCTCCTTTTGTCTGGTAGATTTGAACTCGTGCCTATTTACTCTCAGTGATTGTTTAGCTACAACCAGGTAGAAAGAAGCAGCAGAAGTCAGAGGAGGGAAGATGAAGAGCTAAGAGACAAAAGCCAGCAATATTTCTTTTTCAAGGATTTCCTCTAAGGAACAAGGCTGGGTCAGGGGGGATCTTTATTAAGTTTCTGCCTCATCAGGCAACCTCTGGTATGCTTTTGATAAGTAAATATAAATGCTGGGATTTTGCCAAGTGATCTGTAAAAGGGGAATCCTAATATTGATGGCCACTATTTCCTGTTAAAACATAAGTAAATCAGCAGAANTATAAATTACTCAGATCTAAAGAAATGGTCAGAAACTCACAGATGTTGTTCCATAAAAGTGCTTCATTGGTTCAGTGTTTGAACCGAAGGAAAAAATCCATTTGGATAAACTTGCTGAGTATTATCAAGGGATCATAACATCCTACTTTAAAATTATATATCCAGCAGCTAGTTGGTAATTATATATCTAGGCTTTTGTGCTGGTCTTGAAAAATATATTGTGGATAAACAGGACCTCCCAAAATTTTGCGTGGGTAGGAAACATAAAGAGACCATTACAAAACCTTTTGCTGCCAGTTATCACTGAGAATTCTCCTTTGTTCCATAGTAGCTGGTAAAGTAAATATGGATCTCATGTACAGTAACTTAAAAGTCAGATGGGAAAGCAAAGTTTTTCTTAATGTTTGAAAAGGCCAGTGGACTTTAGGGGAGGAAATTCACTGTGTACTAAAAACCAAAATGAAGAACACCTTGTATGGACCTCATTTTCCATCCAGAATATGTGAAAACTGGCAAGAGTATACCAAAAAATCAGTTCATTTTGATGTAGCCATTTTATTCCTCTAATAAGCTAAATTATTTACATTTTATCTATTACAGATGAAAGACATCTGAATTGACTGTAAAATTTTCAGTTTCATCACAGATGAAACCTTCAAAGATGAAACCTCTTTCAGGAAAGGAAAAAGGAAAAAGGAAAAAGGAAAAATCCACCTCAATATTTCCTTTTTGCATTCAGTTCCTCCTTTGGTTCATTTCTGATGACAAGCAGACTGATGGGAAGGAGAGAAACAAACACAAATAATCTTTAAAACAGCCTGTTCTGATTATGGGTGTGCTTGTGACTAAGACACTTGACTGGAATGCAATTTCTGGTTCAGTTCTTGGCCCTTGCTTGAAACTGCAGAGGTCACAGAATTTATCTCAGTTTCTTGAACTGAAAAATGGAGGTAGTTTAGATTTTAGGGTGATTTTGTCAGGACAGCTTCACTTATAGTCAAAGGTATCACACACATCTGGATGAAAAGCAGTGTCCCAGGTCTCATCACTACGTGGAATGTGCTTACTATCAGCAATGTTTATGTTCAGTTTTTAAGGAATTGTTCTCAAATTCCTGCAAGTCTCGTGCTGATTATGGACATCCCATCCCTTACGGAAACTGAAGCAAACTGTTTGTTTTATGGCTTTTAATCAGACAGCAGGCAGCAAAAACATATGGCAATAAGCTAAAGGATCAGAATTCTTCTGGCAAATATCTGAAATAACCCTGCATTGAGAAAAGAGACCCATTTGTAACCAGATGGCAAAGAAAAACAGGAGAAAGGCATCCTGTAATGAGTATTACCTCAGCAAAACCATCCTTATCTTCAGCAGAGAGCCAGCTGTGTTGCATATAACTGCAGGAGATCTCAGGGCTGAGCTCCAGCTCTGGGATTATTGATGTTGGCCTGGGATGGGAAATACACTCCTAATAAGTGAAAGCTTCTGTGCTCTTCACAGATCTCTTCATCCTTTTGAAAGCTGGTAGTTTGTAGTCATTGTCAGCCACTCGGGCCCACTCCATGTGCTGCACAAAACAGATTCAAGAGCTCTCACTGGGCTCTCAGAAACAAACATAATTTCAATTAGAGCAATTAAAATCCAGGGATAGCAAACAAACAGTCAGGAGATGAATCAGGTCTAAATTAATGCCCCACCAGTGGATGTTATGAATGGGTAGAGAAAACACCATGGTACTTGGCAGGAATTTTATAGGCAAAGTTCCCATGAGTGTCAGATTCTGCTGCCTACAAAAGGTGTCCTGATACCTCAGCATTTAAGCACAGTCAGTTTGAAACTGGCCAAAAATCTCATCATTTCCCTTCTCATTTTATGTGTGTACATACAAGTAAGTTAGCATAGCTATCTTTCTTTTTTTCTCCTCACATTAAGCAGCATTTCAGGGCTGCACAGGCATTTTCATTTGTGGCTGCACATTTCAGTCCAGCACACCTGCAAGTTAACGGCTGCCTGGAGAGCCAGCCCTTGGACTGATTGGAATTTCATTTAACACAACAATCCTGGAGTGCCCTGGCCTTCTCCTGCCTCTAAAACACACATGCTGAGCTTGAAAAAACAGCTGTAAATGTGCTGAGAGGAAATTGTAGAGTGCTCTTTGCTCCCATCCATGGCAGGATGGGAAAGGGCAGGCTGGGAAATTCCTTGGAAAATGCTACCACATGAGGCTCCTACTAAACCCCACACTGGTCATTCCAAGGCAAGGCCACTGAGGACTGCACTGGTGAGAGAAAATCCCCAGATTTATTGAAAGGCCCACTGCAGCTCATTCCTGACATTTGACAGCAAGGGGTCTGGCAGCATTAGAAATGCT
>VXAX01004290.1:0-104120 GCA_013399835.1 Leptocoma aspasia | reverse complement strand
TTTGGCATTAAAGGACTTAGGAATGGCAAGTGACACCTGATACCTGCCCCAAAGTCTGTGGAATATCTGGGAATTTTCAATCACTTCACCTGGCCTAGAATTTCCACAATTCTCCCCACAAAATTGTGAGACAAGAAACTCTATTTAGAGCCTTCACTGCAGGCAGGAAGTTCGCTAAAGTTCACAAACCTCAGCCAGGAATTCACTGCTCATTTTTGGTTTAAGCTACCACTTAGACAATACTACTTTCTCTTCCTTTTTAAGAAGCACTTAAATATTCTTATTAAGAAATTCAACCATAGGAATGCTTCAATACTCAAATGCAAATCTCCTCTCCAAAAGGTGAAAAACCCCAGGTAGAACTGTGCTGTATAGTGTGCAATCCTGCTTTTATACACTAAACATCAGATATAAATATCTGTACCAGCCCTCTATCACTTCTGAATAATTTTCCTTTCAAAAACATGAAATTAGGTAAAGTTTTCACTTTAAGTTTCTCATTAAAGTGGCCATAATTTCTTCTATCAAAAAGAAAACCACAGTTCTTCTGCCCATTTTTACTCTCATTTTTAAGCATTCTCCAGAAGTTAAGGCAAAAGACAGGACATCTTTAAGCCATTTAATTTATTCAGGATTTAATGCTACTAGAAGCATTCCACAAAGTATGCCATAAACTTTATGTTTTCTAGGAATCAGCTACTTTTGGAAGTTTATATTAGAGATAATTTTAAAGTAGAGTTGAAGGGTGCAGTGATGTAAGGGAATACATTTTCTGTAGAAACAAATTTTATGGATTATTTATTCTAGAGTGCTGGTCCAGTAAAGAATAACCTAATAGAACACTGAGGGTTCCTACCTTGCCATTAGTAGGTATGTATTTTCTCATATAACTATAAAGCAGATATTGCAGGAGAAATTGAAATATGACCCATACAGACAGCAAAATAAAAGATTTTGTGGTAAATGAGGGGAGTGTGACATGTGTGGCAGAAAGCAAGATGCACAAGATAGATTTTTTCCCTTAAGCAATTTTTTTCTTAATTAATTTAATTTTTGCTTCAAAAAGAAATTGTCTTCAAGGTTTACTTTATATAACTTAGAGAAAAGTGTTTCAATTAGCACTTCAAACAGAATAGCCTCTAAACCTATTGCTGAGAAAATAAACAAATAAAAATGTAGATAAATAAATAATATTACTACAAAAGCTTTAAAATGTTTCGTTGGTTTTTTTCCCCAGGAAATATTTCATGTGTATCAACCCTACAGACAAAACCAGAGGGAGAACATAAACAAACCAAGTGGAAAGTGCTCCTGGCAGCAGATGAGCAAAGCAGAGACAACTCTCTGTCACTGGAGGCACTTTTTGTTTTTACAACCACTTCGTTTATTTTTCCTCGATAGAAAACTCTTTCAAGAATTATTAGGGGACTTCAGAACTTTATAGGAAATGGTGATCACAGATCTCTGTTACAAATGGGACCATGGGGGTTGTAGCTCACATGAATTTCATGAAGATGAGGATTGACTTAACACTGGAGATGATGGCAGAGATTCTGTGGGAATAAAAACATGGCCTGACATCTCCCATAAAGTATAACATCTGTAAGGTGCCACCAAAATTTGCTTCAGAAGATGCAGAAACCTGCACACTTCTGTAAAAGATGAGCCATGGAGAAACCAGTTTTACTACAAGCAGTCAATTCCAATTGATTTGTTTAGCATGTGACCTGTGTTTGGCCTCAGACCTGTGGCAAAGTTTGGAGTAAAACATTCAAATGTGAGCCTATATTGACACAGAATATCTCCTTTTTATTGCCAGGAAAGATGAAAGAAAATATATCCCATCATCTTTCCAATAAAAAAAAAATTCTGATAGCAAATTTGCACTGAAATATATTAAAATGTTTCACAAAAGGAACACCAAAAAACCCCTACTTCCCAAACAACATACCTGAACAGGAATGGGTATTAAAATCAGGAATGTAAAAGCTTTTTTTTCCTTTTCCCAATTTTAAAAGGATTATAATGCTATTTCCTTAATCCAAAAAAAAAAGGATATTAAATTGACTATTAATGTCTAATTGTCTTAAATCCTGTCAGATGCAAGTGTTTGATTTGCAACTTTCCAAAAAAAGTACGGAACAGGATTTTAAAGCTGGCCTGGAGCTAAAAGGAGACTTACACAGCACTGAATATCCACACATCTCTCTAATGAGACTTTTTTACTGCACAATAAATCTAAAAACAGTTTGTATATGCACTGCAATTGCAGTATGACTCAAGCAGCATTAATCAAGTGTTATGGTAACCTCATTTTAAAGCACAGTGAAACATTTCTATCGCTGTGCTTCATTTCTTACCGAGTTCCTTTTAATAGGAAGGGTTTTAGGATGTCCCATGCACTGGCTTTCCTTATAAAAATGTCAACCCTCAGAGTGTACCTACATACCCAGAATTCTTGCCTGTGTTTTCTGCTGTGTGCCAGGAGCTGACATCACTTCTGCTGTGTTTGAACAGCTGCTCCTTGCCCCACTGCAGCACTTCACAGGTGCCACCTAGGCCAAAACAAAAATTTCTTCACAAAGAAATACAGCATGAGGAAATAGGACGGATCTCCAAACATCCCTGTCCCTTCCCACGCGGGATAAAGCTGTTCAGTTAAAAGCTGCCTGCTGCTTTGCCAGTGCAGATTTCATCCCACACCTCAGAACTCCAGAGTTTCATTTGCAATGGCTCAAGGATGTGATACTGTGGTTTAACCCAGCAGGTAGCTCAGCACCCCAGTGGGAGTGGGGCAGAATTGAGGGAAAAAAAAAAATTCCTTTGAGAAGAACATCAGGTAGTGTTCACAGAGGGTTTCACCTGAGTTAAGTCTTTGGTTGTTCTGTCTTTGGGGTTTTTCAGCCTTTCCAGCCCCAGTGTTGATTGACTGCATGTTTATTGTCATTGACGTTTATAACATGGTTATAAACCAAAAAACAATCATCCTGTCCTCATCCCAATCCTTAAATCCTTCTCAATGAGGTGAAAAAGATCAGGACTGAAACATCCATTAAGGAAAGGAAATAGTCCTTGGCTACCAGAGTCACATCTGTGAAGGGAAGAGTCCTGTATTCAGATTTTCATAGACCTGAACCCTAAATCTTCAGAAGCCCTGGAGAACCAACACTTTCTGCTGCATTAGGTTTGCTTTAAAATGTGCTAGTTCAAGCTGCATTTTGTCAAATGACATCCATATTTCTAAGGTTGAAATGTGCTCAGTTCAGAGTGGATCAGCAGAGCAGGGGCCTGAAGACAAACCAGACGAAGCTGCAGTGATGTGCCCTGTCAGGATGCTGGGTTTCCTGCATGGAATTGTGTGCACCCCTTCATCTCTGCAACTCTCCTTATCCAGTGAAATGAAATATACTCATGGAAACACAAAACACAACTTCCTTCTACTCCTATTTGTTGAGAATAAGGGTCAAGAAACCCAGATGAAGCAAAGGACCCTGCAATGGTGTTGTAGGGAATGAATTAAAATAAAAAGCATGGTGCAGATGAAGTATGCAATTCATTTTCAGCTCATAAATCCTGATTTTAAAGTGAACAGGATACACAGAGGATGTATAAAAATTTAGTGGCTACGGTCCTTCTAGTGTCAAAAACATGTGCTTACATAAGAACACACACTTCTGGGGGAAAAAAAACCAAAGCCATTAAATAGTAAGATGTTAGTAAATCAGCTTTGGGTCAACTCAGCCCCATTGTGCACCTGCACATGCATTTCACTGTGCTCCAAGCCCTCTCTGCCACACCACTCACTAAATCAATCCATGATTTACTGAACGAAGGCGCTCGGAGCAAGGAGTGAGTCATGGTATTTATTTGAATTTCATTGACCCCTGGTGGGAATGAGGGAAGGGGTGGCACTGTCCAGTTCTGTGAGTGCAGTGGTTTCTTGTCCCATGCCAAGAAACTTTTATTTTTACTGGGACAACTTCTGAGTTGGAGACATAAATAGCAAAAGCAGTATTCCTGCTGGCCACCTCCTCACCTGAGGATTGGAGGGGGAGGAAGGAGATTTAGTTCAGCCTTGGCTGTCACCAGGCAACAAAAGAATAAACACAATGACACAGGGCAATGCAGAATGAAATGATGTGTCTTTACATTCCGTACTGATTGCTCTGTACACAAGCATATGTAACACATATATTTGTTTCTGCATATGTGTGTGTAAAATCTAGTAAGGTTTATATTTTTATATATATGTTGTAACATCATAGAAGATGATTAGATACAAGAGCAGAGCTGAAGACCAAAGCTTAATTATAGCTTCCCTCTACTCCAAACATGATCAAGGTGGTGGAATTCCACCTCATAGCTCTTCCTGCTCATGAAGATGAACTTTTTATGTTCACAGAACTGCTCCTCTGAGGTCTGTCAGCTCTATAAACCCACTTGGGATGTCCCATCACAGCCTCCAAAACTAGAGAGCGACTCCTGTTGCTAAGTTTATTCTATTTACGTTCCTCGTAGATGAGGAAAGCAGCAAAATTAAGTGAGTTATAGTAGGAAATGGGATGCATTTATTTTCCTTCAGGGCAACCAGCAAAACAAATGTGGTGTTAATTACCTCTAAATATTCCTGCATAGCAAAAAAAAACCCAGAATAAAACAACATATCTGTTGACTGAGCTACAACGTATCTTGGTGCAATGTTGACTTTTCAATTAGCCCTTAAAAGAGTGAATTAGTTATTTTTTTGATACATGGCCCATAATATTTCAGATCCTGTGCTGGCCTGGAAACCAAACTTAATGATCTGCTGGAGTCTTGAAAATCCCTGCCTTTGGAACATTGAAGCCCAATGCAAATAATTTGTCAGGATTTGCAGTGCCTGACTTGCTGCTTGGCTTATTCCAGTTTTAGCACCTGTGTCCATTTGAGCACACTGAGGCCTTTGGGTTGTGTCATGCTGCTGCAATGTTTTGCTAAGTGATGTTGAAAACTTATCAAGATGAATTACTCTTCCTTGGACACGTTACCACCAAAATGGCCCAGCATTATGAGCAGCACTGCTGCAGGGCCATGTGCAGCGCTCTGCTCACTTGACAAACGAGCTTTAATAACCTTACCGAGAATGTGAAACTCCTCACAGCTGGCGCTGAGATGAGATCAGCAGCTAGCACAGCTCAGGTGACAACTGCTCCCTGTTCCCTGCATCAAAACCATCCAGGTTTCCAGGATGAGTGGGATCACAGAAACACAGAACATCCTGAGCTGGAAGGACTCACAGGATCATTGAATCCAACCCCTGCCCTGCACAGACACCCCAAATCCCAGCCTGGGCATCTCTGGCAGCGCTGTCCAAACCCCCCTGGAGCTCTGTGGGGCCGTGCCCATTCCCTGGGGAGCCTGGGCAGTGCCCAGCACCCTCTGGGGGAAGAACCTTTTCCTAAATCCAACATAAACCTGCCCTGCCACAGCTCCAGCCATTCCCTGGGTCCTGTCCCTGCCCCTCCTCTACCTCTCAGGAAGAAGATGTAGAGTACTTAAAAAAACTGGGACTATTCTGTGAGCACTGTCAGTCATGTGCTGTTTGCCTGTGCATTGCAGGCTCTACCAGCATGACTACAAAGATCATGAAGAGGATTTCACTTGGCCTACTTCTTCTTCTCAGATTCTGAAGTTCTTGAGAGGGCGTTACAAAACAACTCCTGTTGTGTTCCTCTGTGTGCTGCAGGTTTGGGAATTTGGAGGTTGGTTCTGCCCACTTGTGCAGCTGGAATCACTGGGCCTAGTCCTGAGCCAGTGATGTTGTCAGAGTTAATAAACACAGATTTAATTCTCCCTTTCATTTCACCACAGTCAGATTTGCAAGTTTGCTCTCAAAGATTCCTTTTCTGAACTCTTTCTGTGCAGTATTTTCTAGTAAAGGTTTGAAGTTTTAATATTTTTTAAGAGACATATACTTCTGACTGCTAAATAAAAGTGTGGTGATTGAAAGTTTGTCTCATTCTTGCCTCATGTATTGATATTATGAATCATGTGAGGGATGTCTATCACTATTAACTCATAGCTAAGCATGCTTTCTTTCAAAATTAAAAATAAAAAGCTAATATGGACTCTTGCAACAATTATTCAAGTTCTTAATAAAAATTGGACTTAAGGAAACCACAGTAATAATTCAGTACCCTAAAACATACAAGCAAGGCATTAAAGGTCATTAATGATTTCTTCATGACCACCTCTGTTCCAGAACAGTTCAGCTGTCAGAGAAGGGAATAACGTTTGGAAGTTTCCTGTTCTGAATCAGGTCACAGCAACTGCAAGCCAAACTACACTTGCTGGGAACACCCTTCCAGACAGGAAGGATCTTGGCTAATGAATGCATCTGGGAGATATGGGTCTAATAAACTTGGCACATGTTTGCTCTGTCTTGGAAAAAAAATAGCGAGAGTAGGGATCTGGAAAAGTGTAGTTAGGAAAAGCCTGTCAGTGCTATGCACTTAACAAGGTTTTATGACTGTTACCACATTTTCTGTACTCCATGGAACTGAATCTTATGACAAATTCCTCAAATAACAGTGTTTTACTTGGGAAGGAAATGAAAATTCAGGATGTAGTCACCAAAACAGATCTAGACTTTGATATCTAGATTCAACTATCTGCAAAACTTTGTTGCTATGAGCAGTGTTTGAGGGTGCAACTTAGAAACCAACCTGCCAGAAATTATTATTAATATTAAACCACAGTATGTTATACAGAGTGAGAATGATAGAACTATTTAGGGAACCAATCATGCACACAGCAGAAAATACAAATTGGACCCATACATTTTCTTACCATTAGTGCATCCTGCACTAATCTTTTTCACAGAACATTGAATATCACATCCTTGAATGAGGAAAAAAGAGCTGAGGCAGTAACAGTTCTCTGTTGGGCTTCAAGAGCTCATTGTGGGCCCAGAGTTGTGGGGCTGTGTTGTACAGAGTTGCATTGCTGGAGACCAGTTCCCTTTCTTTTTCCAGCTCCTTTTCCATGGATGTATTTGTTTAGAGCCTGGGATGATTCCTAGGATGATTCTATGATTCCACAGCAAGCAAAGAGAGGGAGAGCATGCTCTTTTGAGCTGACTTCAAGCTGAGGAAAAACATCCTCACAAAGAGCATCAGCTTCATGGTGAATTTAGGGAATGGACAGTATCCTACTCTTCTCCAGGGACCTCCACAGCCCAGGCCTGCTGTGAAAGCAGTAAAGTAATGAGAGTAGTAAAGAAATGTCTGGCCAGGTTCTTCCCTCCCAATTCCACCTGGGCCTGCAGACACTGATCCCAACCAGAACTCTGGAGGGAAATGTCTCACAGTTATCACACGTTTCCCCTCTGAGCCTGCATCTCCTATATTCTGATTTTCTACACTGGATCACACTTCCCAGTAGTTAATCCCCACACAAAACCAGAAGCTGTTGTCCCTCATGGTGTGCTTTTCTAAAATGCCATAAATATTTTCTATCAAAGCAGCCCCAAATTCTCGGGTGCTCTAAGATAGCTTTGGTTTCTGTGCCAAGCATCACGTTACCCCACACTTTCACATCCATCACAAGCAGCTGTCAGTACAGCCTGAGCTGTACTCTTCATTTACTGTTACTNTATATATATAAAATACTGATTTCAACTCAGGATAAGCTAGATAAAATGTTGTCTCAGAAATTGCTTTAGTGAAGAATTTTATGATTTCATAAAACCATGAGAGCTCATGTAGAATCCTTAAACACTCCGATATAACTTCAGCTCTTATACAAATATGCATATTATAGATACATCTATATCCATATATATGCATGAAATATCAGATCTGATTACACCTAATAATTTATAGTCTTCTCCTAAATGACAAATCCATTTAAACATCTAAACCCAGAAATAGTGCAGTTTATATAGTTTTTATGATGAAGCAGTTTCCAATCAAAGGCAAGAGCTCCCTCTAGACCACAGCTGGAGAAATTTTTCCAGCCTGAAATTTAAATGAACTTTGAAGGAAACAAAACAAAGGTAATGCATGTGGGATGCACACAAGAANTGCCCATTCCCTGGGGAGCCTGGGCAGTGCCCAGCACCCTCTGGGGGAAGAACCTTTTCCTAAATCCAACATAAACCTGCCCTGCCACAGCTCCAGCCATTCCCTGGGTCCTGTCCCTGCCCCTCCTCTACCTCTCAGGAAGAAGATGTAGAGTACTTAAAAAAACTGGGACTATTCTGTGAGCACTGTCAGTCATGTGCTGTTTGCCTGTGCATTGCAGGCTCTACCAGCATGACTACAAAGATCATGAAGAGGATTTCACTTGGCCTACTTCTTCTTCTCAGATTCTGAAGTTCTTGAGAGGGCGTTACAAAACAACTCCTGTTGTGTTCCTCTGTGTGCTGCAGGTTTGGGAATTTGGAGGTTGGTTCTGCCCACTTGTGCAGCTGGAATCACTGGGCCTAGTCCTGAGCCAGTGATGTTGTCAGAGTTAATAAACACAGATTTAATTCTCCCTTTCATTTCACCACAGTCAGATTTGCAAGTTTGCTCTCAAAGATTCCTTTTCTGAACTCTTTCTGTGCAGTATTTTCTAGTAAAGGTTTGAAGTTTTAATAATTTTTTAAGAGACATATACTTCTGACTGCTAAATAAAAGTGTGGTGATTGAAAGTTTGTCTCATTCTTGCCTCATGTATTGATATTATGAATCATGTGAGGGATGTCTATCACTATTAACTCATAGCTAAGCATGCTTTCTTTCAAAATTAAAAATAAAAAGCTAATATGGACTCTTGCAACAATTATTCAAGTTCTTAATAAAAATTGGACTTAAGGAAACCACAGTAATAATTCAGTACCCTAAAACATACAAGCAAGGCATTAAAGGTCATTAATGATTTCTTCATGACCACCTCTGTTCCAGAACAGTTCAGCTGTCAGAGAAGGGAATAACGTTTGGAAGTTTCCTGTTCTGAATCAGGTCACAGCAACTGCAAGCCAAACTACACTTGCTGGGAACACCCTTCCAGACAGGAAGGATCTTGGCTAATGAATGCATCTGGGAGATATGGGTCTAATAAACTTGGCACATGTTTGCTCTGTCTTGGAAAAAAAATAGCGAGAGTAGGGATCTGGAAAAGTGTAGTTAGGAAAAGCCTGTCAGTGCTATGCACTTAACAAGGTTTTATGACTGTTACCACATTTTCTGTACTCCATGGAACTGAATCTTATGACAAATTCCTCAAATAACAGTGTTTTACTTGGGAAGGAAATGAAAATTCAGGATGTAGTCACCAAAACAGATCTAGACTTTGATATCTAGATTCAACTATCTGCAAAACTTTGTTGCTATGAGCAGTGTTTGAGGGTGCAACTTAGAAACCAACCTGCCAGAAATTATTATTAATATTAAACCACAGTATGTTATACAGAGTGAGAATGATAGAACTATTTAGGGAACCAATCATGCACACAGCAGAAAATACAAATTGGACCCATACATTTTCTTACCATTAGTGCATCCTGCACTAATCTTTTTCACAGAACATTGAATATCACATCCTTGAATGAGGAAAAAAGAGCTGAGGCAGTAACAGTTCTCTGTTGGGCTTCAAGAGCTCATTGTGGGCCCAGAGTTGTGGGGCTGTGTTGTACAGAGTTGCATTGCTGGAGACCAGTTCCCTTTCTTTTTCCAGCTCCTTTTCCATGGATGTATTTGTTTAGAGCCTGGGATGATTCCTAGGATGATTCTATGATTCCACAGCAAGCAAAGAGAGGGAGAGCATGCTCTTTTGAGCTGACTTCAAGCTGAGGAAAAACATCCTCACAAAGAGCATCAGCTTCATGGTGAATTTAGGGAATGGACAGTATCCTACTCTTCTCCAGGGACCTCCACAGCCCAGGCCTGCTGTGAAAGCAGTAAAGTAATGAGAGTAGTAAAGAAATGTCTGGCCAGGTTCTTCCCTCCCAATTCCACCTGGGCCTGCAGACACTGATCCCAACCAGAACTCTGGAGGGAAATGTCTCACAGTTATCACACGTTTCCCCTCTGAGCCTGCATCTCCTATATTCTGATTTTCTACACTGGATCACACTTCCCAGTAGTTAATCCCCACACAAAACCAGAAGCTGTTGTCCCTCATGGTGTGCTTTTCTAAAATGCCATAAATATTTTCTATCAAAGCAGCCCCAAATTCTCGGGTGCTCTAAGATAGCTTTGGTTTCTGTGCCAAGCATCACGTTACCCCACACTTTCACATCCATCACAAGCAGCTGTCAGTACAGCCTGAGCTGTACTCTTCATTTACTGTTACTAAGTTTTAACTGGAATGTGGGAAAAAATGGATTTTTAAAACATGAGGGTGAAAATGGTATGGCTGAGACTGCAATAAGGATGACATTGTATCTCTAGGTGCTTTTCATTCTTTGGAAAGAAAGAAACCTAAAGAAACCCCTTCTTAAATTCATGTTGATAAGATGAACTTTTTTGGCTTACACTGGCAAAAAAAATCTGGAAAAAATAATGAGAACTAAATAGAAAATTCTCACATTTATTTTGAAATCTAGTTTGACCCAGTAAATCCAGACACACAGGCAACAGCTGACGAGGCAGCAGAGGACCTCCCCTTGCTAAATAAACAAACTGTCCCTTCAAATCCACTTGTAAGCTGAATGTTTTCAAATGGTAATTGGTAATTGCTATTGTTAGAATCTGAAAAACATATCCTTATTCAGACCAGGCTGATGGGCAGATTTCAAACTGGCAGTTGAGAACTTCTTTAGTTCAACTAAAACAAAAATCTGTCAGTTCATCTACTTCTTTCAAAAATAGAGAACATANTCAGCTCTTATACAAATATGCATATTATAGATACATCTATATCCATATATATGCATGAAATATCAGATCTGATTACACCTAATAATTTATAGTCTTCTCCTAAATGACAAATCCATTTAAACATCTAAACCCAGAAATAGTGCAGTTTATATAGTTTTTATGATGAAGCAGTTTCCAATCAAAGGCAAGAGCTCCCTCTAGACCACAGCTGGAGAAATTTTTCCAGCCTGAAATTTAAATGAACTTTGAAGGAAACAAAACAAAGGTAATGCATGTGGGATGCACACAAGAACAGTTGTCAGTCTTTTGAGAAACACGGGACTCTGCTCCTAGGAATTATGTTATGAAAGAATCAATGGCTCAGGGAAGAAAAAAAAAAATCAGCATGATTAGCATTTTGAAGTGATTTTTATCATATTACATGGAATTACACAGGTCTTTTCCCAAAACTAAGAGCTCCTTACTCCTTTTCCCTCAGATTTCAGCCCAGAATTAGAACTGCCCAGGTGCCTCCCCAGGATTTCTCTCTGCTCAGCACTGAAATGTTCAGGTTGGAAAGCAGAGATGGGTTTGGGGGTGATGTGCCAGTGCCAGAGTGGCAGAATCTGCCCTTCAAGAGGCAAATGGTAGAAATTGGCCTCTTTTTTATAAAGAGGCAGAGACTGAGAAGAAACAGGGCAAAAGATTTAAACTACTTGGGGCAGCAGTTTTGGAGCAACCTTAATTTAAACCTTTATTTATTTATTTATTTATTATTTATTTATTAAACCTTGAATTTAAAGCCTGCCAGCTATGGCAGGAATTGCCTGGATAAAGCTGCCTCAGTGGAAGGGAGTGGTTTTGGAGTCCCATCCCTTAGGACTCCCCTGTGTTGGATCCCACACAAACCTCTTGGTCTCCACATCTCTGTAACAACATCACATCCTTCTGGCGGATAACCTAAAGATTTCCTACAGTTTCTAGATTCTCTCTGAGGAAAAGCTTGCTGGTTGTTCCTTTCTCTGCACAGGTCACGGTGTTTAATTCTAATTAATACTGCTATTTTCTTCTCCAGGACATTGCCTGCATTTTTTAAGGGGAATTTTGAGCTCTTTATGTCAGCCAGTGTGCTTGCACTTTTATTAGGAACATTGTCCATCAGCTGTTGGGCTCCTTTCTCTTTTCAACTACCTTCACTATTCTCCAGAAAAAAATGATTGGAGATGTGCCTGCAAATTCTTAAGAGGAAGATTTTAAGGCTCAATCAATTTCAAATGAGCAGATCTGTGTTCTTCAAGCTGTCCCTTCCCTATTTGATAACAAAACCTTGCTCTGTACCAGTGATATCAACTACATAAACCTCCTCATTCCACTTTTGCTGAAGATTATCAAATATGTCAAACCCTTAAAGATAATTTGGATTTAATTTGGACTGAATTTCAATATATCAATCCACTCCTTTTTGGGAATGCGGGAAGTATCTCCTATAACTACTCTATGTCCAGAAATACAATTTTTTACATGTTATATTGCTTATTATTTGCATTTTGGTTTGCACAACTGGGCAAGTTCCAGTGAACTCTTCAGTGCTGACATATAAACCAGAGAAGAAATACTAATATTAACTTACAAGCTGGTTTGAGGGAATTCTAGACAAGAATTAAAGCATCCACCAGTGATATTTTCACATAGTGCTTTACATGTCTACATCAAAGCTGAGGGAATCAGAGTGATTTGAAGAAAGTTTTCTCTCCTGCAAAATTAGTTTGGCTNATTTCAACTCAGGATAAGCTAGATAAAATGTTGTCTCAGAAATTGCTTTAGTGAAGAATTTTATGATTTCATAAAACCATGAGAGCTCATGTAGAATCCTTAAACACTCCGATATAACTTCAGCTCTTATACAAATATGCATATTATAGATACATCTATATCCATATATATGCATGAAATATCAGATCTGATTACACCTAATAATTTATAGTCTTCTCCTAAATGACAAATCCATTTAAACATCTAAACCCAGAAATAGTGCAGTTTATATAGTTTTTATGATGAAGCAGTTTCCAATCAAAGGCAAGAGCTCCCTCTAGACCACAGCTGGAGAAATTTTTCCAGCCTGAAATTTAAATGAACTTTGAAGGAAACAAAACAAAGGTAATGCATGTGGGATGCACACAAGAACAGTTGTCAGTCTTTTGAGAAACACGGGACTCTGCTCCTAGGAATTATGTTATGAAAGAATCAATGGCTCAGGGAAGAAAAAAAAAAATCAGCATGATTAGCATTTTGAAGTGATTTTTATCATATTACATGGAATTACACAGGTCTTTTCCCAAAACTAAGAGCTCCTTACTCCTTTTCCCTCAGATTTCAGCCCAGAATTAGAACTGCCCAGGTGCCTCCCCAGGATTTCTCTCTGCTCAGCACTGAAATGTTCAGGTTGGAAAGCAGAGATGGGTTTGGGGGTGATGTGCCAGTGCCAGAGTGGCAGAATCTGCCCTTCAAGAGGCAAATGGTAGAAATTGGCCTCTTTTTTATAAAGAGGCAGAGACTGAGAAGAAACAGGGCAAAAGATTTAAACTACCTGGGGCAGCAGTTTTGGAGCAACCTTAATTTAAACCTTTATTTATTTATTTATTTATTATTTATTTATTAAACCTTGTATTTAAAGCCTGCCAGCTATTGCANTGTCAAACCCTTAAAGATAATTTGGATTTAATTTGGACTGAATTTCAATATATCAATCCACTCCTTTTTGGGAATGCGGGAAGTATCTCCTATAACTACTCTATGTCCAGAAATACAATTTTTTACATGTTATATTGCTTATTATTTGCATTTTGGTTTGCACAACTGGGCAAGTTCCAGTGAACTCTTCAGTGCTGACATATAAACCAGAGAAGAAATACTAATATTAACTTACAAGCTGGTTTGAGGGAATTCTAGACAAGAATTAAAGCATCCACCAGTGATATTTTCACATAGTGCTTTACATGTCTACATCAAAGCTGAGGGAATCAGAGTGAGTGCTTTACATGTCTACATCAAAGCTGAGGGAATCAGAGTGATTTGAAGAAAGTTTTCTCTCCTGCAAAATTAGTTTGGCTCTGATCACTGAAAAGATTCAGCTCTTTCCAGTTAGGCTGCCTCTAAGCCATATATTTATCTGGCTCAATAATGTGTAAAAGACACGCATTTCTCACCATCTTTACAGAGTACTTTTGCAGCTCTTTCTAGCAAAAAGGAAACTCTAGGATAAGGATGAGATTTCTCTTCATGAGCAGAAATAAATCTTCACTTTACCTGACCGTTTTCTAAATACTGAAGTCAAAATGGTTTCATGTTGCTGCCAAAAATTTTGCCCACCAAAATTTTACCTATTTTGTGTTAATGACTGTCAACATTTTTCCATGTTTATGGCCTTCATTTACAGCAAAATATTTCTCTACCACCACAACACCTCCAGTTTGGTTTCCAAGTTTGGTTTCTCCAGTTTAGCTATAGAGGAATAGTTATGGCTGTAGAGGGTATTTTGGACCCTGTTTATGACCCCCAGAAGAGCCTAACCTGCAAAACACTGCACTGGGAATGTTCACTGCAAGCACTTAAATGAGGAAGTAAAAACAAAATTGTTCAAGGGAATGTTTATAGAACTTTAGGATAGGATTTTCCAGCTGAAGCACAGAGAGTTGGGCATCTCTGCATTGCACAAAAACAAACTGTACACAGAAATTAAACCCTTTTAGCTGGTGAAAAAACCAGAAATTTGCTGAGCCCAGAGAAAGGATTGGCAAAAATCCCCAGAAGCACCAGGAGATGGTTCTGGTTAACAGACAGCAGGAGTGCACTGACATGCAAGCCAGCAATTACAACCCAAAATATCCACGTGCCTGCCAAAAAATGATGTCAGGCTTTGGTGTTTGGTACATATCAAAATACCCCTGCTACCAGAAACAGAGGCACGTATGTGTGAGCTGTAGATGAATTTCCCAACTTAATAGGGCCACACACCTTGAAAATGGGTAAATTAATGGTCAGCATCACAGCATACATTTATGTGCAGTAAGATTCTGTTTAAAATGTTAAACATAGATTAGAGTTTGGCCTTTTTATTTGCTTTTACACACCTGGAAAAGATTAATAAGCATTTAGTTTCCATTTCGTGGGGAAAAAAATCCTCCTACTTCAAGTAAAGAGTTTATAACAGATTATGTAGAATAGGGACTACTTTTAACAATAAAACTTTATTAGTAAGGCAAATCTTTCTTGTTATGCACAGAGTGTAAGGGGCAGGGGAATTCCCTCTGCATAAATAATGTGAGAAGTTAAAAAGATTTTAAAATATGATGAACCATCAAGACATTGTTTCTGGAGGATCCTTGAGAAACTACACTTAATTCAAACGGGGGTTTTAAAAATTATGTGGGTATTTTTCCTCTTCCCAAGCAGCGTCTCAGCTCTCATTTGCTTTTTCCTAAATGTTCTGAGAAAGGCTGGCTCTAAATACTCCTATCTTATGGCTCCTGAATGGATATCAGAGCTTAAAACCCAGAAATTTCCCTAATATGGTTTTGATAACATAGACCCAAACCAAGGCATGCTTTAATCTTTGAAATCTTTCTGTACATTTAAAAGGAATTTTACCCAGGCCTGATAAGCAAACCCAAGTAGTCTCTTCACAGGCAATTTCAGCTCCCTCGATGGAGAGATAAGAGAACTGGGAGGTAGGAATCAGCTCATTCAAGAGACAATGGGCTGCAGACGTAAGACAAACACTAATCCAAAGTGCGGCAACGTAGTGGAAAGTCATAATAGATCCTGAATAACTTCCTTTTCCTCCCACACATCCAGGAGCTGAGAAAATATTGAGGGAAAGATGAGAAAATTCACAGTCATTTCTGTTGAGTGTGGAGCCAAGCCTGTCTGCCCCTTGTCTCCCTCCTCCCAGTGGAAAAAAGCTCTGTGACCATCTCCTCTGCAGAGCTGGGGAGCATGAATCACTGTGCTGTTGAATAATTCTCTTACCCAGACACTTCGAAAGGGTTGCCAGCTTTGTGATTCTTTTACTGCCCTGCCTCCAGCGATTCCTGTACCTGTGAGAGAGAAGGAAACAACTGTGTTGCATCTGCAGGTGACTTATACAAGAGTCAGGGCTTAGCTGGGAAAATAAAGCAGCCTGTTCCTGCATGGTTTATGCAGAAATTTAGGATCCCAACCAGCTATCTCTGCTGCAAAGAGCAGCCTCCTGAAAGAAAAGGAAGCAGATTATCCCTCAGCCTGGCACAGAGTGGATTTCACGGAGGGTAAACTCACAGACAAGGAAAGAAGAAGCTCTACCTTCCTTCACCACCTGGCCCTGTTGTGTTTGTACTCCTTGTTGAAACATTGCACCTCAAGGTGTACTCGCCTCCTGGCTGTGTTGCAAGTCCCATAAAGTAATAAAAAAAAGTGGTTTTTCAGAAACAGGATAATGACTTTCAAACGCAGGACGGTGACACAAACTGTAAAAATAGGAATCTCCCCTTTTCAAAGTCCTCCACTGAGTGTCTTTTTCCTAAAAGGCTTTGTAGGCAGTGACGCCGTGGAGCTAAGAATGGAAATAGCCACAATAGTGGTCACAGCTGTGCAAGTCCATCCCAATCCTGTTCACACGGAAATCTGTTGGCTTTCTGGGGGATGAGCCTCATCCACACTCCTCAAGGCAAAAGTGAGTAAACAGGGACCTCTTGGTGAAGAGTCACCTCACCGTGAGAACAGCCGTGACATCCTCTATGCATGATTCTGCCAGGAAAAAAAAGGAAGACTGGGGTTCAAAGTAACTAGGGAAGGGAAAAATGGGGAAAACAGCAAAGATTTTTGGTCAGCTCCTCAGAAAATGGTTGAGCAGGCTTTGAATTGTGGATTTGCATTGGGAATGTACTCAAATACAGCTCACTGGAAGATGCTGGAATTCACAATATATCCTTATGAAATCTGGGCTTCTAAAAACTGGTGAAGGTCGTGCAGATTTTCCCAGGGACCTTTTGTTCTGTCTCAGGAAAAGGGACATCCTTTCCACCCTCACTGTGCTGTACCTACACCCAACATCCTCTCCTCATAAAAAATCCCAGAGTGGGGAAAGACTACACCTAGAGTAGGAAATTAAATCATGCCCAGGCATATTCCTGGGCACTGGTGATGTGCTCATGGAATTAAACTGCAGGACCAGTCAGTGACTTTTTGGCCTTCACTCTCCCAAATGACTCCTGGTTTAGGCAGGGTACATCCAAAGGCTTGAAGAAACCAGCTTTTCCCATTTCAGAAAAGACATGATGGAACAAACTGTGTGAAGCTGAGGTCTGAACAGCCACCTAAGAACTTTATTGCCCTGTGCAATTTCATGGGTAGGTCAAATATCCCCACAGTTGTAAATCCTGGGTTATTATCTTTGCATGACAGGTGGGAAATTGATAATCTAAAATATCAGGGAACATCTCACCCTGAAACAGCCCTGTAAATCTAAAAGGCTGGCCAGGGCTGGACAGGAAGGGAAGTGATGAAGCAAGTCATTGGACAAGGATGTCCTGAGTGCTTTATTGTCACTATGATCAATGGATTGTCCTCCCTTCCCTTCAGTGCCAGTGCCTTTATGCTGTGCAAAAAGTTTAAATTGTGCACAAACTCTGCAAACAAATGACAAGAGACAAATCTAGTAAGAATTGAAAAATCAAAAGGTGTGCTTCTGAAAAATACGTGTTTTCTGTTTGATTATGCTAATTATAATGGGAATTAGAATGTAGGTTACTTAAACCCTTCACAGGAGTGACAGCAAAGATATTTGTTTTAGTGCAGCTAAGGCAAATAATAATAATAATTGAAGAAATACCTTGTGCACCTGCTGATCTCACATACCAGATGTCCTGCCTTTCATATAATAGAAAATAAAAATGCAGGTTTAACACAGTAATATTTCTCAGATTATCTCAAGTCTACAAAATACAAAGGTTAATGACCTGCGTTGGACTATTCTGCATTCCCAGAATTTCAGACAATGACAATTTGTAGTGAGTTAGAATTTATACAGAAGTTTTTTTTCCTTAACTAAACACTGATCTGCTGGCTTGGAGGATCTGGATATCTCTCCACAGGGAATATTAGGAGGAGCAATGGGGAAAAGAAGAATTTCTAATCAAGTGCAGTTATCTAGGGAGCTGCACAAAATCCCACTCCCATGCAGCACCTACGAGGAGTGGATTTCCAGAACAGCAAACTGAGCCTCACTCAGCTTTGGAACCACACCAGATTTTTAAGTTTGGAAGTTTCTTTGGCAACTGAGGAAAGTCAGGCAAAGATATCCTTTGAACAAGAATGTATAGAGCATGTACACATCAGGATCCAGTGTTTGCAATCCTAATTTCACATATATCAGGAAAAAAATGCCTAGAACATTTCCAATATATTCAAAGATTTCCTGGCAAATTGCTACTGAAAGTGCTGAGGAGCAGTAAGACCATTCCAATGAAATGCTTTAATCCTGTATTTAATCTGTTTCCTATACCATTACATTTGAATTTTAATAATTTCAAATTATAATTCAGTACAACAGAGGGGACAGAGTACACTTGTTGAAAATTGTGCATAAGAACACTGGGCTTTAAATTTTAAAGTAATTTTGGGCTTTAATAAACTAATAGAGAGACCTGCCAAATTTACCAGGCACGTGGGGTTTATTTCTGAACAGCAAAGACGACTTAAAAGTCTTTCCAAAGGTCTGAAAAATGCAAATTCATTGTGAAGAACCAACAAGGCCACTTAAAACTTTGTTTGATCAAAAGGAATTGGTGCCAGAAAGTTCAACAGTCAGAGAAAACATGCAAATCTCTCCCTTCATAACAAGACAAAGTGGATTCTAGAAGGAGGGAGGCTGGAGGAGGGAGACACTTTGCTAAATTTCCCCTCTTGCTTTCCACACCCTGATTTTACCAGTGCCACCCTTTCCAATCTTGGCAGATATGTGCTCTGAGAGTCCCTCTGTCCCCTCTCCTCAAGGCAAAAATAAAATATGTCTTTAAACTGAGAATGAAATCCCTCTGAATCCAGAGGTTACCTCTATTTAAGTTAACAGCTGGTGAGTAGCAGCACAGCTATCACATCTTGATCATGATAACTTATTTTTTACTATGTGAGTCTCACAAACACAGTTAAATTTTATAGTTTATTACTTGATTAATCATCTAACATCCTCATAATTTATCTTTTTTTCTATCAGAGTACATTGTATTCCAGTGTCCAAGCCTTTCTCATCCAAGTTTCTGCACTGCTCAAAATTTAGTCATATCACTACAAGACATGTATGGAATTTTACTCATTCAAAGCTGAATTCCCCTTACACTTCTGGTGCTCTGCTGCCTCATTTCACAATTCTCAACAGCCTGTGTGTCTCCTGGTGGATTATTGATTTTGCTATTTCTGGTGAGAGTTTTGTTGGGAAGAGAGATTCCTCTAACTTAATATTTAAAATAACATTGGCTATTTTTATGATCCTTCAACCAATTCTGGAGTGCTGAACCAATTAATTTTAATAGCTCTTTCTAAATTGCATTTTTCATTACCCCTGCTGTCTTCCTCATATAGTTTTATTTATTCTAAGCAATATTTACTTAAACTCCTGCCATTAGATATCTTGTAAACATGGACAGAAAATTAGTTATTAATCTCACGTGAATTTAAAAATAAAGATTCATATAAAATGGCCATTTAAATAATATTAGATGAGTCCAGGAACATCTTCCAAGTACTCTATGGACAAACAGATTTATAAGGTGAAAGCTGGAGAGCACAATGCACCTCTTACAGCCAAAAATTCTATCTCAAACCAGATGGATGCAGGAACCTCATTCATAAGCCAATAATCATTTTATTGCCATAGTTAAGACTTGTGTCTCCCCAGTTTACAGTCGAGAGCTCCAGGGTTGCAATGCTCTCTTTTGGTCCTCTCCCACTTCTTTTTGATTTTAGATGCCTTCACGGTTCCATCACTGCTGTTATATTCAACTTTTTTGGACTATTATGTTGGTTTTTTGCTGTAGCTGTGACTTACTACTGCTGGCTGCAAGCCAAGAAGGGATGGAAGATGCAGAGGTGGAACTTTTTGATACTGCTGGTATGGCTGAACAGATTTCCTGAGGGCAGGCACAGGCCTGGGAGCTGACTGGGTTTTTAAAGAAAACACTGTGTTAATATTGCTGTCTTAAACATTCTCTATAATCCATTCAAGTTTTGACCTTTTAATATCTATCTGGATATAATACATTCATCTCTTTGTACCTTTAATATACAGAAATTCTACTAAATGCTAACTCTGTATTATTCTTTCTTCTTTCAAACTTCCACACAGGTTCAAAGTCAGCCCTGTACATACTTATTATTATTTCCAGTCTGTTTTTTTGATGGATAAACTGATCCCCCAACTGATCCTCCTCAGTGGACAAATAACCATAAACCCCAAAAGACTGAATTTGAAGGTTGAAGAGCAGTTGAATTGGACATTTGGACATGCACAGAATTTATGAAGTGATTCATGGTATCTTCAAATGGGCAGATCATAAAATCAGAACCTTATGGTTTCACTCAGAGCTTTGGATTCATATTAAGAGGTATTCATATTAATAGGCAGTCACATTATAGGTACATAACTCTTATTGAAGTCCAAATGGCACAGCCTTTCTGAAACCTCAGAGCACGAATCCAGGAACATGTTATAAAAGAACTTGACCCGGATTTCCCTTGGAGAATTCAGCTTTGGTTTATGCTGAATCTGATTCTTTTCCTTTTGAATTGGTATTAGTAAACACGTTGGACTCTTCTGAAGGTTTTTCAGTTTTTCTTCCTTTCTTTCACAGCATCTCAGACTGAAAGAGGTTGAAAGGCACCTCTGGAGATCTTCTCCCACCAGAAAAGATTCTCCAGGCCTGTTTTCCATTTGCCTTTTAATATCTCCACAAATTTGCAAACTCCAGTTGCTCTCTGGAGCATCTCTTCCAGTGTTTGTCCTCTCTTGCAGTAAAATGGTGCTTGGCTGTGTTCAGAGTGAATTTCTGGGCTTTAATCTGCATCCATTGCCTCGTTTATCCTTGTCTCTGGCAGGGCTGAGGTCTCTCACTCCCTCATGTTCATTCCCATGTTTATCCCCATGCAGAATATAATGTTTGTGGCTCTTTTCTAGGCTCACTCCTCCCTCCTATGTACTGGGAGAACCAGCAGTGAACACTTGACTCCAGGTAATTCTTTCCACAATAATTCTGTTGGCAGCAGCTCCTGCTCCTGATAAGGTTATTTTAATTCTTTGTATTCCTGTGGAACCAACGGTCCTGACTGGATCACTGCTGCTCAAAGGGAGAAACACCCAAAGAATCTTAATTTAGCAGCTAGACATTCTTATTCCTCTCTACATCAAGATCCCAATGTTCAATTCCCAACTTGCAAGTGTAGGCAAAATATGCTTTTATCTATAGAAAAATAGGGTGGAGTCTGGAGAAGCTGAGTAATTCACTGATGATCAGTCTTGGCTACAGTGATGAATATTTACTGTTTTCCCTTAATAACTGTTTTAAAACAATCTCCTTCTTGCTTTTGATGATTTAGATCTAAAAAGAACTCAACTGCTTTCACTTCACTTATTAATGATGGACAACAGTTGTTTCAAAAATTATTTTGCTGCTTTACTCAGTTCTGAGATTACAGGCACCCTGTTCATACACCTCCAAAAATTCCCCTTCTCTCAAAGGGAGTTTTCACATGACTAAAATAAAATACTGGTGAATCAGAGCTCTTCTCAGTCTGCACAGTTTTTTATATACTCAGTCTATATAAAAAGCATTTTAATTATGAAGCTGAAGTCCTGCCTTTCCAGAATCACTGCTGCACTTTTGGTGCTTGTGTTTCTTATACACAGCTGTTAAGTAACTTGTTTTCCACAGAGATAAAGCAATTCCATATTTCCATCATGTTCACATAACTGGAGTTTTCTACTAAGGATCTGTCTATGAACTCTGCAGAATATTAGGGCTGGTTTTGACAGTCCTGTGCCCTTTTCAAGTCCTCACCTAGACACAGCTAGTTCCCTCACAGAATCTGTATCTAAATGGACAGAATTAAAAATCTAAAAGCAGAATTAAAAGTGCCGTTTCGTATCTCACCTGTTATCTCAGTTTCTTTTCCCTCTCGGTAAAAAGTTCAGGAGAGATAAATAATCTCTCAAAAATATTCATGCAGGAACAAAACAAGAAAGATCTCTGGCTCTCAGACATCTCCACAATTTTCTTTTATTTTCTGCCAAATAAAGGACATTATGTAAGGGTGTGTTTCAATACCTTAGCCTCTCCAGGAGGAGAACTCTTCAAGATGAGTCAAAAACTTTGGAAACTTTTTGAAAGGTTTCCAAAAAAAAAAAAAAAAAAGAAGTCAGAGCAACAGTAGCATGCAGGTAGGTCTTGCATGCTCTCATACCTACTGTAAACATGATTACACAGATACCGGTTCAATATCTTCTTTTTAATTAAATATTTAGAAAGTTCAGAACAGCTCTTTGGCTGGAGAGCATATTATCACTTAGTACTAACGAAGGAAGTCTTGTTTCAGTTTTAATTAGGGTCTGGTTTGGGTCTTTTTGTTGGGTTTTTTTTTACACTATGAAGATGTGCACCTCCTAATTCTAAACACTGATTCAATGAGGCCCTTAAATATCTGCTTTGTTTTAAGTGGGTACTTAGAGGCTTTCTCAAATAAGACCAGCTCCTAAATGATTAAAAAGATGCCAAAATAAACTCAGAAATTTGTAAGCTGGAATCATGTATTTGGTTTAGCTTTTCAGCAGAGGGCATGGAATGAAGAAAATGCTTCTCCTTTTTTGGCTCCACTCAAGTTCCACTGCCCAGCACCTGAGGACAGAGCTGCTTTAATTTTCCCATCGGTTTTCCCAAAGGATTTTTCTGGACACTCCTCATCTCCTATTTTCTCACCCCAGCCCAGCTACAGCCAGAACTTCCTATGGAGAGATGGAGTCCTTACCCCAAACACGGATTTTTTCCTTCCACTTTGGATGCAAAGCCTTGCTGGGCCTGGCTTTAGCTGCAAAGCCCAAACTGTGGGTTTGAAGTGAGGAGAGGATGAGGAAAGAGGCAGGTTTTGATAAAAGGGAATGATGATAGTTATTTTCAGCCCTCCTGGGCTGGTTTTTCCAGATTCCACCAGGGAGCAGAATGCCTGCCAGGGCTGATCAGACACTCTTAGGCTGACACTGGAGATCTCTGCAATTCCTTCCTACCTACGCTTCTTACTATTTAAAGCTCCTGAAAGATTTCAGAGCAGAAATGGAACAGGATGAATGTTTCAATCTCCATGTATCTCCAACCTCTTTCTTTGCAGTTGTGGAAATTTCAGTTCTAGTGGCTGCTGTGAAGAAAACATTTTATTGGGGATTTTTATTTTAAACTATAAATCATGTCAGTAAAATGCTCTAAGATCTACTTTTCCTAGTCTTGACTCATTGCAGCCCAGAAATATTTTAATGTCTATAAAGCACATCACCCTTGAAAGAAATAAAAATTGAAACAAGATGTAAAAATAAAAGAAGGAAACAAAATCCTACCAATGAAATTAAGCCTTAATTCCTCACTAATTCTTTCATGAATATTAACCCCACGATTTCTCTTCAGACTGTCTTAATTCCAAATATAGATAATTTATTTTACCAATATTTTAATGATTTTTAAAAAATTAAAATAATTATTTTTAGGTAGAGGTAGTCCATGGTGTGTTTTAATTGCCACTAATAAATAAAAGCTTATAAAACCCCCAAAGATTATTTGTAACATTTTTTTCAAAGTATTTTCTAGAATATAACTTCAACAGCTCAGAAAAAAAAGTAATCCAAGCTAAAATGAGATTTTGCTTAAGTTTTCCATCTTCTTTCTCAATCACCTTCCACTGAGTTAAGCCACATCCTTGGTGTGAATTTACATTCACTGGATCTTGCAAAGACTCGACTGACTTGATTCAAGGCAGTAAAAAAAGCAGATGCAGTCCAAACAGCTTTATTTGTTGGACATAAAGGGAAGGGAACTGCATTCATCATTTAAAAGATACATTTAAATTCTCTCACAAGGCCATTACAATTCATAAATGCCCCAAATTCTGTCCTGCTTCAATAAAAACCCGTGGCTCTTCTACACACAAAATGTCTACATGGAAAGTACATGTCTTCATTATTTGGATTCCCACATGATCCACCCATAAACTTGGTTTAGAATATTTTTAAAATAAAAAAATTGAGAAAAGGAAAAAAAAAGTTGTATATCTTTATCCTGAAATGAAATTAAATTTGCATGCACAGTGCTTGGATTTGCATCCAAGCTTGAACAATTCAGAGACAGCCAGTCAGCCACATGCAAATACCCACAGGAAACTGACCTGATTTTTAATTTTTTGAGATCAGTTTTATTATTTCCTCATAATTTCAAAACTCATGGATGACTTTAAGCTCTTCCCTTCATTTTATAGATTCTATTGTCTGAGTGCAAGAGGTGGAGAAGTGGCAGGCAAAAAATGCACACCAGCAAGTTCTTCTTACCAAGGCGCAATAAATTCTAAAAGATTATATATGTAAAGCACTTTAAGAATTTGGAAACATCATTAGAATTACAGCTCCCTTAAAAAAAAAAAAAAAAAGTGATATTCAGAACAAGAAGTCCAAAACCCCCCTGAATTCTGTTTTACTGAAAACTGCTGAATTCTAGAAGCAGCTAAATTCTGTCCTAATTTATAGGAACTGGAAGGAAATGTTAATTCTGGTTCACAAGGTGGTTTAGTAGTCTACATTTGATTGCTAATTCTGCAACATCTCAAAGATAATTCTAAAAAAGAAAGAAGTACCATCATTTCTAATTCCAATTTATTTCATTTTAGGGCTTGGGTAAGGGCCAGGTAGCAGAAATATTGGTGCTTTGCTTGGACTACCATCCCCAAGAAGACCAAAAGGACCTGAGAGAAAAAGGGGTGGCAAGTTCTGAGGAAGGATGATCATTGATTTAACTGCCAAAAGCTATGGGAATTCCCTCTTTCAGAGTAAGAAAACTCTGCCTAACTCCTCTCTCTTTTTAAAGAACTGTTCAGGAAAGTAACTACTGCCATTAGCAACAGAGTTTTTAGTGCACTAAAACCAAAATAAACTAAACAGGAAAAAAAATTAATTTAATCAGAAGACGCAGAACACTTAAAAATATTTGTGATGGAAAAATTTTGGCTAGGACAATTTTTATGGAATTTCACTTGTGCTTTGTGATACAAAAAGCACCTGCAGGCCCCAGACCTGATCACTAAGTACCATGTGTGTGGTGCGGACAGAGGATAATGGAAAAAGAGTTAAGAGAAAAGGTTATTCATACTGCCAGTAGTCAGCCTTGGACTGGATCAAAAAATAATAGAAAATACTGTGGTAAAAGAGAAATCAACAACTGTATTCTGGGAAAAGGCTGAGGAACACAAACGTCAGAAAAAGAGAAAAAAAAAATAGAGAACTGGGAAGTCTGTCAGTGTTATCTTGGAGGAGAGTGGAAATGTGGAAGTGGTGAAGCCACCATGAGGTTACAACTCCCCAGAAACATTACAGTCTGCTTTGGCCTGAGCTTCCATAGCAAAAATAAGTTAATAAAACGGAAAACAGGGACTATTTATGCAAATAGATAATGTAAAGAAGCAAAAAGAGTATTTCACAAAACTAATTCCAAGTAATATAATTGTTCAGTATTTCAAAGAAGCAAAACACCACAGTTTTGGCTCTTTGATCATTAACTCAGATAAACTTCAATGTTACAGAATGTCAGTTTTAGGCTGCTTGTAACCAGAAAAAAGTGTCATTTTCCAGCTACCAGGCATCTTCTTGGAAGTCTCCTAAAATTTCAGCCAGAAGGAAAGCCATGCATAGTGGTTTGGTTTTTTTTTTTCAAAGTTCTAACTTGTGGTTGCAGTCAGGAAAAAGACATAGCAAAAGTAAGAGAATAAAAAGGAAAACAGGGACTATTTATGCAAATAGATAATGTAAAGAAGCAAAAAGAGTATTTCACAAAACTAATTCCAAGTAATATAATTGTTCAGTATTTCAAAGAAGCAAAACACCACAGTTTTGGCTCTGTGATCATTAACCCTGCTCATTGTTTCATCACTATTTCTCGAGGAGTTATTAATCTTACAGTGAGAAAGGTACAGTAGCTTTATCCAGAAAAGGGTGAAAAGGGCTTTTAGCACATAGGGAGGCTCAGAGCTGCTTTTTAAACCTCAGCCATGGAAGCAGAGAGAGGATTTCAGTGGCACTTTGGCTGCCACTGCACACATCCCCAAACAAACCATTTGTGTCACCCATTTTTCCAAATATCAGTGTTTATTAACTGGGAAGTGATTATCTGAGGAATAATTGGATATATACCACTTCAAAATGTAAGCCCAAGGAATTAAAAACTGGGCATGCTTTTGCTTCAGATAAAAATACTTCCATTCAGAATTGCCACACTTGTTCCCCACTGCTCACCCAAAGAGTGACTCTTTGTTGCCATCACTTCCAGATTTTCTTATTATTTCTTTGTCACATAAAATTGTGGCAGACTGGACAGCTTCTTCTCCAGGAAGATTTTTAAAACCCCAAGCAAGCAGATATTGGCTGGTACAAGTAGCCCACATGATCAAAATCATTTGAGGGTGGTTTTATCTGGTTTTATCTGCCAGAGATAAAGATTTCTCTCTAACAGCTTGCCTGGACATAAAAAGAGGATAAGGAATAATGCACATTTATAAGTGTACCCAATGTCAGAGCCAATATTTCCACTGAAAAGGAATTGAGAAACTGGTAATAATGTAAAGGTTCACCAAATTAGAGTCATGTTTCTGGTACCACACAAAAGGTAATGTTACTAAAGTTTTTTTCCCCTCTTCATTTCCATGGTCATAGATAAGCCAATGCATTCACATAAGAAATTAATTCAATTTTTTAAATAAACAGTGCACTCAGTGTAATTAACCTGGATGCCTGTGGTGGCCAAATATACAACAGCAAAAAATGTGGCTTTGATTCTAGTTACAGACACAGGATATAGTCTGTCTAGACCATCAAATAATGCACCTCTAAAGTGAAAGTTTGACATGTGAGATTGCATCTCTGAAATGAGAACTGCTGCAGGAATATTGACCAGAGAAGGGAAAAACTAGATTCCTTTACACTGTCCTATTTTTTTACCCACCTACTCTTCCAGCCAGACCACTGGAAACCTTAAAAGTGGGGTGTTTGCAGTCTATTGGATATGTCAGCTTTTCATACAACATAAAAATCAGGTGCCACCTGCCTTCCTCTAACAGCCTGGAAAAATGCAGATTTTTCATTTCATTTCATGACCAAATTCAAAGAAAGCAACACAGACAACAGAAAAAAAAGTGATGATCCAATACAAAGCTTTACAACCCATGACAAAGTTATTAACCTGCAGACTTAAGTTCATATGACATTTCAAATTACAGTTTTTTTCTGATTTTTCTCATATCTCTGCAGGATTTTAACAAGTAAGCATGGATTCAGATTCACTGAATCTTGGGCTGGGAGATGTCAGAAATGGGATTAAAATCTTAAATTTAAGGACTCATTTTGTTTTCTCCATTTGTACTGCAGGGTCATGAGGAAAACCTCTTGTCCCCAGCAGAGGAGCTGATGCCCAAAGGAAGCAAAATACCCAAAGAATCAGAATTCAGGCAATAAAAAGCCAGGAATTCTCTTAAAACCCTGCATTCCCCTCACCATCCTTGTCCTTTATCTTCTGCATAAGGGAAATAACAGAGGACAGGTAGACTTGAGAAAGTGTTTATGCAAACGTGCCCTCATTGATCCTGTGGCCAAGACATCAACCTGTAGAGAGATCTGTATGGCTACAAGAATTTTGAGCTGTAAACACATTAATTCATCTACAATAAACATGCTCTCAGTGCAAATACCACCTGGAGTCTGGCCTGGCCACGGCACCGAAATAAATCTGAAAATCTCTCAGAGGATGTTTGATGTGGCAGAGAGAGGTGAGGAAGGGGCTCAGCAAGGATCTGAACCTCTTCCCAGGACAAAAGGCGAGCAGCTGCCTGTCACAGGCACATCTGGCCAGCAAAAAGGGAAAAACAGGAGCAGGTTTGAGGCAGGAATGCTCAGGAGGGGCTGTTTGGGAGAAGGGGAGGGTGAGCAGGAGCAGCCAGGCAGAGAACACGAGTTCTGTGCGTCGTACTCGAGTACCATAAGTATACACAGACATTGTTCTTTAGGTAGGGAAAAAGAAAATTTATTTACAGTTCGCGTTATATAAAGTTTTAAGAACGACCGTGGATTGGAGGACGAAGCTACCACCTCTCAAACAACACTAGTTAATAAAAAAGTTTATCAAACCTTCTCCACCCAAGAGAAGAAAATTAAAAAACCAAAAAACCAGTTAGTAAAACATGTGTTGTGTTTACATAAAATAGCGTAAAAAACTCTACTACAAAAATGAAAACATCAGAAAGCTAAAATATCAAAACAACACCTGTGGGTGTCCTGGCAACAACAAAGCTCTGCACACACCAAGCCAAGGCCAGGAGCTGCCAGAGATGCTGGGAGATGTGTCCAGCCAGCAGAGCTGTCTCTCAAAGCCTGTGCTGGCTTTGACAAGGCCAGAAAAAAGCTGCAACTCACCACTTTCAGGCTTTGCAGTCCTTATTGTTTTAAAAACAATAATATTTTTAATAATAACAAAAATAATTTTTAAATTATTGTTTTAAAACATTGTTTTAAACCAAGTTGCTCAAAACCCACTGACTGCATGTGGATATCCAACACCTTTGGATATCCACATGCAGTCAAAACACCTGATTTTCAGCAGCCTCTCTCTCTCTAAATATAAGACAACATGCATCCAGTGAAAGACAATAAGTGCACTTGATGCAAGAATATCCAATTAAAACTTGAGGATATAAACACATCTCATGTCTCACATTGCCAAATATAAGCACTTTCATTAATGCACACCAATTATGAAATTTTGACACAGGTGCCATTATTATTAAATTATTTAAAAATATGATTTTTATTTTCAATCCTTTTTCTACCTTATTTTTTCTCACTGTGGAAGTTCAGTTGTTTCAGGACCATGTTTGGCTACTTTTTGTAGTAAATCAAAGAAAGCAGGAGAAATTGAAAGAAATGGAAAATTATTAAATACATAATGATATTTTGTGAAGGGGAGAGGGAGAAATTTCCTTCACCTTTAAGTGATTTACAGAAATCATTTTTTGGCAAGCCATTTTGGCTCAATTCCCCCATTGGATATCAGCACTGGTAACAGAATGGATGTCTTCAGGAGCTCAGTGAATTCTTCTTGAAAATTTGGAGCAAACACAAGAAAAGTATCCAAAGTAACAGCCCTTATTTATTAGTTTTGATGCCTGGAAAAATTAGAGGCTCCTACTCAAGCAAACATCGGTTTGTGTTCCCTAAAAAAGTGAATTTTTGCTGGGAGCACCAGCTTGGTTATAACCCTAATCACATGTTGGACCAATGGCCAAACCTTTACTCCTACCCAAGAGTCAAAATGTTTATTTTTCAGCAAATTCCAGCTGGTCACTGAGGATATTTGATGGATGAAGCCTTTGCCAGTTAATTGACAGAACACTGCTGGAAAAGCAGTTTACACTTCGGAAAACAAAGTGATGCTTCCCAACATTTCCCAAGCATTTGTTGAGAAGCCTGTTAGCAAAATTGTTTTCAGTTCTTCCTGAGAGTGCAACTGGAAATGATTGCTGCTCTGATTTATTGTTTACTTAGGGGGAGCTGAGGAGAAGATATTTGGGTACCTGTGTAGAAATCAGGTAGACAGAGCTGTACATGACACTGATCATTAGAGCTGGGTAGAAAATAGGATTCCATAATTTCCTCTAGTCAGGATCTAGAGAATTAAACAGAAGTGCATTAAAGCAAATGTTTCCTTGGCAATGTTGTAATAATGTGTGGGAAACAAAAAGTAAAATTTGAGCCTAAGTTCAAACAAAGAGCAGTGAAGCAGGCACTTAGAAGTACTCCAGGCTTAGGCCACCTGTGTAAATGACTGGAAATATCTCATTCCCCATTGTATTTGCTTTCTCTCTCCACACCAACTCCCTCTACATCAAGTGGTGACTAATGGTGACAGTCATTAACAGGCTGCTCTGGGCAAATAAACTTGACTTTGTATTTCAGCTGTCCTACTTCCAAAGGAAGGAGAACACGGGATATCTGGTGGTGTTGAGTTAACCATTCTGGGAACATTCAGGAAAGCAAGCTCTTTGATATTTTATATACATTACTGATCTAGAAATTCTAAACTCTTCAGTTTGTGGATAGGCTGTAAGGTTGCTTTTTTCCCCATCTTAATAGAGGGAAAACAATTCCCAAGGTATCAGACTGTGAGACAAGACAGATTTTCATACATCATCCAGAGAAATCATTAGGGTTTGGAGCATCTCTGTGCCAGCACTAAATTGAGGAGCACCATTCCCAGATCCCTAAATTGAGGAGCACCATTCCCAAATCAAGACAGCTGGCCATGGAGCACAGGGGAAAAAAGTGAAGTACATTCAGGGAATAAAAAGCTGGAGGAGATTTCAGCAGAAAAACTGAACCTGTCTGTGCTATGCTGGATGGAAATGGTTTAAAAAGGCAAAATAAACCCATAAAACTGCTCAGCTAATCAGAACTACAGCAAGAGCCAAAACATCCTTACTCATTTCACACTGATGACAGTTCAGGAGGACACAGCAGAGCAATCACCACCCTGCCCAAGCCTGACATTTACAGTCTGGCACATCAGAACAGTCTCTGAACCAAGCGAAGCCATTCCTGGAAAAGTTCTATTACCTGGAATGTGGGAGAATTAAAGGCGTCTGCTACCGATTTTTGGTCATCCCAACAGAGAAAAGCTGCAATTTGTTTTTAGAATTTACGACTAAACCATGTGGAAAATGTGTCAAGCTCAAGACAGAGCTTCTCTCTCTGGCTCCTATTTCTATTATCCTCACAGTTTTTTAAGATCACATTTACCATCAGCAAGAGGCAGACTTTAATGACATCAGTAAGCCAAAAAGAAAACCCCCACATTCTGAATGTCATGCCTGAAAGACAAACACCTTTGAATACAGAAAAAGTTGGGGAAATTTGTCACCTCCAGGCAACCCCTGAAGTACAAAATTACTCACATGCTGTTTGGGGGCCTGGTGTGAAGAAAGCTGAAAGGGCTGTAAACTTTAATTAATCAAATAGGACACCCACAAAGACAGATGTTTGTGACTCATGTGGCCACACTGTGCCCATTTCCCCTCTCATTCCATAAAAAAGGCAAGGCTAAGTCCATACAAACCATTTATAGAATCCCAGCAATCTGGTAGAACTTCCAATTTGCTACATGAACAGCACTGAAATTGTGAAAATAAGATAAATGAATGGCAGTAGGCAGGTTTCCTATTTCCTAAAACTTCTTTTGTGCCTGCTAGAGGGGCATAATGGTACCCAATTAAAAGATGGGCCAAAAACATGACAGATGAGTCAGTACTTATAGATGTTTCTGTGGTCAATACCATTTTACTCTGGTATTATCACAGAATTACAGCACGGTTTGGGTTGGAAGGGTCTTAAAGATCATCCAATTCCACCTCCTGCCATGGGCAGGGACACCTTTCACTGTCCCAGAGTGTTCCAAGCCCTGTCCAACCTGGCCTTGGACATTTTTAGGAATGGGACAGCCACAGCTTCTCCAGGTAACTCCTTCCAGTGTCTCACCAAGCTCACAGTGAAGAATTTCTCCCTGATATCTAATCTAAACCCGTATTTTTTTCCAGTTTGAAGCCATTTTCCCTTGTCCAGTGCCCTGGGAAGGTGTGGCAGACACTGCTCCTGTTCTGGGCGTTCCAGGATGTCTCGGTCCCCTCAGTCAGGTGCAAGCTGCTGTCCATGCACACTCCAAGAGTGGGACAAGGAGAGGCAGACGCACAGGCACACAGCAAGCACAGCAGCTGGGTGAACACCTGCAGGAGTGCAGCTGTCCTCATTTTCCTAAATATAGCTCTTATCAGTGTCTGCATCTAATACTGCTTTGGGCCAATTGATAAGCTGGGTCTGTAGCCATGCTGTTCCTTTCTAGGAACACAACTGCACAGGCAGCCCCATCAATTCACACTGTGCCCATCTTTAATCCAGTGATTGCTCAGCTGGGAGCACAGAGGGAGAGAGGAATGTCACATCCCACTCCCCAGCAGATTACCTCACCAGATCACTGCCAGTCTGACTCACACCAAAACAAACCATAACCACACGAAAATACACCTGGTTTACAGCAAACTGCTCCTATACATCTCCTCCTGCTGCCACACATTCCAGCACCATTAATCCTCGTCAGGTGAAAGATTCTCTGCTAATATGTGCATTTGGGAGCCAGCCAAACCCAACAGGGTTCATGCCATCAACAATCTCACTTCACCTCACTGCTGGTGAGGACAAACTCCTGTGTGTTTGTCTTGCAACTGTGGGTGCTACGAGACAATGGATCTATTTATATTGTTTATAATTAAGGTGCTTATTAAAAAAAAAAAAGCAAAAAAAGAGGGAGACAGGGAGTTGCTAAGGCAGACATTGGAAATTTCTCCACCCAGTAATCCCCTGGACCATTTTAACTTTCTTTTATGAACAATTCTCAACTCCCAACTCCCAAGAATGTGGGGAAATATTAGGTGACTTCTCCTTATCTGGAAAAAAGAAGTTGATAGCAACATAAGCAACGCTCCTTTTCCTGTCTGGGCATTGAGGGTGCCAGAGATGGGCAGAAGTCACTGAGATCTACTCCAGATTTGTCCCTGTAAAACCCACAGCAGCATTTAGCAGAAACTGAGATTATTTTTAAAAACTCTATGACAAAGACAGCACCTATGAATTTTCCCTGGCTCCCAATTGAGCAGCAATCTACTCCCCTCATGTAAAATCAACCTCCATGTTGTACAGGTGACATTCTATTAACCATGGCTTAAAAACCTATATTCCCATTATTTTGCTGTTTTCCACAGGGCTGGGCTAGAAGTAGCACTTGCCATCTATTCAGCTGCCATTTGGGCCTATAATTCTGCCTTTATTCCTCTTTGGACAATTTTCTGAGCCTGCTCTTAAAAGATCTTTGAATAATGGGTGCAGGGCTTCTGCTTCCACTGTTTCAATTAAACATGGACTTCATGTATTCTTCCTAAACTGAATTCCATGTGTTTGAAATTATTACTTAGTTAAGAAAGGGCAAAAAGGGGAGTGTGCCAAGGCCAAATTCACTCATCTACACTTTAATTTTTTCACTTTCAAATGAAGACAGCAACTCCGCTCAAGAATGTGCAGTAGTGTGGGAGACAGGCTGCAGAACAATTGCAGCTCGCCAAAGAAGCTGGATTCCCCGTCTGTGGGAAAATAAAGAGTTCCTGGAATTGGTTTCGGCCCAAATAGGACAAAAAACATAAAAGAAAAAATAAACACAACAAACCCCCAAATCCTCAAATGCTGGAAGCTCGTTGGATCTTTCACCAACCCAGTAAAACTTACAAAAAGAGAAGTTTCACCCGGCCCCAGAGGTCACCCGGTAATGCTGGTCCCAGGGCAGATGTCACCAGGCCACCCATGACCAACAGCTCCCTAATTTCAGGGAGGACCTGCCAAACCCAGCCATGAGGCAACACTTCCTTTCCTCCCCAGAAAATTTCCAGTGAGCAGCAGCAACTGTGCTTGCGCAAGCACGCCCTGGCCTTGGAGAGCAGAGATGATTTGAAAATGAGGAGTAATCAGAGCTGGCTGTGGCCACCAAGACTGCCCAGAGCAGGGACTTGGTGCTGCACCAACATGCTAATTAATTAACATTCAAATTTGGTATCACCATACAGAAATGAAAATTTTACTTCTTTTCCTCAACATATTAAGCCTTTAAAAACGTGTTTCAACAAGCCTGTTAACAGGACCAGATTTTTTTATATTGGCTTGGGTGATTCAGACAAAATCCCGTTATTTTACACAGTAAAACCCCATTGAATCTCCATTAGGAAGTCTGGTGGAAAACCCCATTGGATTATCATCTGACGTCAAATCTGGCACAACACAACCTGAAGATATCTGACTCATGGTGTTGGGAGAGACTTGGAAACTTCCAAGGAGTCTTCCCAGTATTTAAACCAATTTAATTCCCTGGGAAAGTACAAATCTGAAAACAAATTTGCCTTGAGAAATTTTCGAGTGATCCCATTCGGGAAGGGATTGGCTCTCTCTTAAGGAACTGGTAGGGAATTCCCATTTAGGTTTCATAGAAAATGAAAATGGACATTCTGGGGGTTTTGGTAGCTGTAGTTGGTAGTTTCCCACAAATGGGAATTAATAATTTATACTACAAACTCTGGTTATTAACTGGGGGTTTTTTGGTCTGTTTTGTTTTTTAAACAGAAAAAGTAAAAAACTTACAGAATTCATTAATTTCCTGATATTTACATTCATTATCATTAACATCCTGCTATAGGGCACCAATTAGTGGATCTAATTTATAAGTATATATACACACACACACACAAACTGTATCTAGGTTTATCTGCACATTCCCCAACATAAAAACTATTTTTGCCAAAAACACAAGTTCCTGGATCCCAATTCACAGCCTGGGAATACAAAGCTGCTTTGAAACAAACAAACAAAAAAATTGATTTAGACTTTTCAGATAAATTGCAATATTCCTTGTCTATCAGTGCATGAGTGGGAAATGAGAAATGAAAGCAACACCAGCTCCTTATCATTATCAGATTGGTCAATTTATACACCTACAGAAAGAACTACTTCAGGTGTAAATAGTTATAGAAGGAATATGAATTTCAAAGTTTAGTTTCTTGCTTTAGCATAACAAAAAGCTGCTGCCAAAATGGTATTTCAAGCTCACATGTTTGGGGCTTTTTTTGCTAAATCTGCTCCAGAGAATAAATAAATAAATAAGATTAATTGGAACCTGAAGCTTTAATTGATATGTTTCACCAGTTTTAATCCATCAAACCTTCAAGTTCAAATCCTCTGATATCACTTGACAGAGCTGCTCTTTGGGATTTGTTACCCAAATATAGCTGAACAGCCAGGAATGAGGACAAGGACTTGGCAATATGGAAGTGATGATCCTGCTGCCTCAAGAACAAACACTCCAGCTTTTCCAAAAGGACTTCTTCCCCTTCTTTCAGATAAAGCTTTTGTAGGGGCTGTGTCAGAGACTTGCTAACTCTTTTAAATCAGAGTTTTCATTGGCTTCATGAATCCACTCTTTATACTCATGCAGCAACTTTATCACCAACCAGATTTTTGTCAGTCTGAGGGGCACAGAGAAACCTGCCTGCCTGACTTCAAAGTGCAAATGGCTGAGCACTGCCAAGTCATACCAAGCTGTCATCAATTTGGCCTGTAAAATCTTTTGCTTCCTTATTTTAAGCATAGCAGTATGAATACTCCACCTGAAAGAGGAAATGTTCAAAGCCTTAAAATGTCGTATCTCATAGTTCTTTCATTTTTCTGTTTTTTTTTTTTTTAAACACATTGACCATGGCTCAGTTGTATCCTGCAGCAAACTTATCATTCTAATTAGCACCTAAAAGGTCATTAGAACGGATAAATTCTAAATATATGTTGATTTCCTGATGATTGTAGTGACTATAATGACATTGCTTTGTGTACCTCTGAGTAAAGGCACAAAATTTTTATTACACAGCTGTATTGCCTTAAATAGTTTTGAAATTCAGTCTGAAACTACAATAAATGTCTTTAAGCTTACATACATCTACAGTTTTTTCAAAAAGGTGAATCCTCCAGTGAGTCATTAAAAAAATATGCATATCTCACTGTGGAAAAATATAGTTATGGACTGATTGAAGGGAGAAGGTGGAACTGAATAAATCCTGCCTGACTTTTTCCTTACATCAGGTAAGGGATGCACACTTTTGTTCATACATTCCACACTCAAGGCATGATTGGCTAGCCAGAATTTGCCTAAAAATGGTGCTGAGCATAGTCCAAAGAATTTTAGCAAGCCCTTTTTTGTTCCTGCACACCAGTAACACTCCTGGAAACGGCTGAGTGTTTCCACAAACAACATTCCTATTTGTCATCTTTGCAGAAGGAAAGCATCTAGAACCATTTCAGAAGCAAACAGCATTTCCTGCAGCTTTATTTACCAAAGATTATCTGACTTCCCTAAAGCCTATTGTAATTAAAGTTCCATATGGTAAGCCCCCTTTGAAAAAAAAAAAACCAACCCTGAATTATCCTCTCTGTAGAGTTATATCTCAATGTAAGGAAAAAGAAAACCATCTTATTTTCCTGACACCCCAAAAATGTGCCAAGGCATATGTTTTAATCCTTGGCCCTGTTACATTTGAAAGCCCCATGGTCTCCCCTTGTTCTATAATAATATCTAAATCTAAATTAATTACTTGGCACCTTGATTCAACTTTTTATCCCTGGCACTGCCACAGATAATTAGCTTAAAGCAAGTTTTGCTGAGTAGAATTGTAGAATCATAGAATCAGAGAATATCCTGAGTTATGTTCTCCTGGAACACTTCCAGGGATCCAGGGGCAGCCACAGCTCCTCTGGGCAGCCTGTGCCAGGGCCTCCCATCCTCACATTTTCTTCCTGTGCTCTTGATTAAAACTTCCATATATATTCATAATCAACAGAAACCATCAATCCAGAGCTGAATGAACTGAAAAAAAGGCACACTCAAGGCAGAGGAAATCCAAAATCTCTCAGCAAGCCTTTAATGCAAGCAAGGTATGGCAAAAGGAAAGCAGGAATAAAAGCAAGGAGGACTGGAATTGGAGCACTGGAAAGCCAAAGGAATAAAAAACACAAGAGAAGGAATCATAAGTAAGTCAGAATGATAGTGGCTCAGGTAGAAGGAGATATTCAGAGGAGTGATTATTGAAAGGAGTGAGGGGATGAACCAAAGAGAGGGAAAAAAGGCACGAAGGAATGGGTTAGGGTTAGTTTGATATGTTGAGAGGAGAAATTTACTCAGACACAACATTTTATAATGAACATTTGAAGGCCGGTGTTTACAGGCAGGAATTTTCAACTGAACAGAGATTTTTTTTTTCTGTTTTCCTTTGTAATTTTTAAAATTTCTAACAAATAGGAGGAAACCAGTTCCTCAGAACATCTGCTCCTGGGTGGCATGACATGTAACCCATGATGTCAGATGTCACCCCAGAAGATCTGCCCCTCCAAAGGCACCTCCAGCCCACACAAAGGAAAATGTGTGGATGTTGCCAAGTGTTTTCAGCTTGACTTGTATCAGCACCCACTGGAGGGAAGCAGAGGGAGCCTTCTACTCCAGCAGGGGAAGCCTCACAGTCTCCCTTGCTGAACACTTTGCCATCTTAAACTGAACTGTTGTGATTTGCTCTGTTAATGTAAATTAACATTAACAAATCCCAGGTTTTGTTACATCATTCATGATGCTTTCTGTGTTTCCCAAACCATGTCTTGATTCAGAAGGTATTCTGCTGGGAAAACCTTAGGGTTATACAAGCAGGAAATCCTCTTCCCAGTTTTCTTGAAAATGAAATTCTATCCTTTCCCCAAATTACTCAGAGCAATCCACATCCTCTCACCACCATATGAGGATGTAATGCCACAAGATGTTGTATTCCTAAAAACATGATGAAACTGCTTCGGGTGTTTCAATCCCTGGTCCAAATTTAAGCTTGACATCCTCAAATGCATTCAGAGATTGCAATAATTAAACCATGAAACCAGATAAATCTCTGTATCCTGCCTGCCAGTAAATTAGGTGTTTGCCAACAACAAATTGCTTTTCCAGACACAAAAAATGTTTAATTACCATGGCTTCATATAAACTCAACGAAGCCCAATGAATGTTTGAAAAAAACAATCCTAACAGATAATCCAGCCTTGAAGAACAGAAGCAAATAGTACCCATATTAATCCCAACAGCTGTCAGACTTAAATTAGCAGTCTGAGGATCTAATGCCATGATGAAAAAATGTCATCCCCTATGCAAATCATGTTATGAAATATCCAGAAATAAAACCTTTTCCTTCTACTGACTACTGAAACAATACCAAGAAATCACTGCATGTAACATTTTCCATGGATCAGAATGAATAAATTAATAAAGAATATCTCCAGTTTACACCACGCCTGTTGAATGAGATCTTTATGACTGTTCAGGTTTGACATCAGGAGCATGGGCCAAAAATGCAAATATGTTGTGAAAAAGAACTCAGGAGTGAAGATGAAGACCCAAGTGATATTTTTATGTTGCCCTCTCAAAATCTTTAAGAAAGAAGGGAAAATGAGGAGAAGGGGGGAAACAATTACCTCAGAGAAGCTGTGGCTGTCCCAACCCTGGGAGTGCTTAAGGCCAGGTTGGAGTAATTTGGTCTGGTGAAAGGTGCATGGCAGGGGTTGGAACCAGATATTCCTTAGGGTTCTTTCCAACCCAAACCATTCTGTGCTTCAAGTGATCCATTAGTATTTAGAATGGCCCTGTTGCAGTGAAACAACCTGGAAATATCAATTACTACAAACCAGTCACTGAGCATATTTGTACAAACCATTGATCAAGTGCCTTTTTACACATTTAAAAGTACACACTAGTGCACACTGAATTCCACCAATCAAAATCTATTTTTTTTTCATAAAATATATATTTTTAGGCCATCAACACACTGTGGGAAAGCTTAGAAAACTCTAAAATAGCAGAATGTACATTGGGGATTAATCTCCTTTTAAAATCTTTACTAACATCACCAAAATAGAACATAAAACTATCTGGGTGTAAAGAACAAGTTATATCTTTACTAACATCACCAAAATAGAACATAGAACTATCTCTGTGTAAAAAACAAGTTATTTCCATTGCAGGAAAAAAACCCCACAACCAAACAACAGAAACAAGCAAAACACAAACAAGGTGAGAAGGGAATAAGAAAGACTATGAATGATAAAGGATTATCTGGCAATTGGGGGAAAAGCTGTCCCCCTCAACTTCTCATTTCCAGAATGTATTTATGTATTCCTTAAAACCAGCCAGAGGTATGGCATTCCTTCCCAGCTTGGGAGTTTGGGGTAACTTTTTTTTTCAAGTATAAGGGGTAGATGGTTGGGTCTGGAGGTCTCTGAAACAAACTTCCAATCTAATTGTTTTCCCACTCCATTGTTTGCCTTGTTAATCTATACCTAAGAACAAAGTATTTAATACAGATATTAAGGCAGCAGAGAAGTTTTGTGGGCATATTTTACACTGCAAACGCTGCTAGACAGGATAAATCCCATTTATTTTGTTTCAAACACAAGTGTGTAACCCAGGAAAGGTAAATGTGTGTTAAGCTGGATCCCAGCAGGTTTTAAAAGCCATTCTCACCTGGCTGGAAGCAGCAGGGCAGGAATTTCCACGGTCTGTGGGTGCCACCTGCTGCCCATCTCCAGCGCTGGATCCCTTCATTCCAGCGCCCTCCCTGAGCACTCTTCAGAACTGGAATTTATTTCCAGTAAATGCAAACAACACGGAATATTCACTGCGAAGTTCTCTGCTAATCAGTGCCAAGGGATAAAATTTATCCAGAATTCCCATCTCGTAAGAAAAATGATCAATATAGTTCCCACTTAAGGAATCTTTAGCCCCAGGCCACTCTGCCTCTCTGCTGTCACAGAAACATAACCTGAACTGCAGCTTTCAGACCTCTAACAGCAAGGAGAGGCTCAGCATGAAAATACAAAAGCGCTCTCAGAATAAGACAATAAAACTCAAATGAGCCTGAAAGAATTGCAGGGCTCCTCACTCCTGAGATCCAAACCATATTATCTGTAAGTTTACCCAGAAAAATCTCCACCATCCGTGCCAGTATTATTTTTCACAGGCAGGAAAAAACCCATTATTACTGCTAGTACTTCTGTCTATTGTCTGAGTTAGATTATGACCAGATTTATAAGGCTAGATCAAAGTTTGACTGATGGATTTAACACAGGGTTATGGTTTTGGCCACTGGCACTGTCACAGTGTCTCTGCCCACCCTCTGAGGGCACTGTCTCTCTGGGATGCTCATCCCAGGCAGAAGAAGTAGGAGATGAGGGCTAAGGAGGCTGAGGACTCTGGGAACATGCAAGAAATAATAAAATCCAAAATCTGCTTCCAGGAAACACAATGGACAAGGAATACGGACTCAATCCCTCGTGCTAAACCTTGGAGAAATTAAAATTCACATTCTGTTCAGGCACCTGCTCAGATCCTGGCGTTTGAGGAAGGTCAAATGAGGCCAGGATTTATCAGCTATGGAAATCTCCAGAGCAAGGTTGTTTATCTTGAGCAGGTGTGGCTTAAATAGTAAAATGCAAATTAGGCCAATGCTGGGAGATTAACAGGATGATAATTAGCAACAAGCAGTATCATATTACAGTAGGCCTAAGAATTAGCTATAAACAGACATTTTAAATTTCAGATTTCTAGGAATATTCAGTGCTGTTTTCTGTCTTCTATTCCACTGTTAATAGTACTCTCTGAGCTATTTCAGCCCACTAATGTGGACAAATTACATTAATAAATGGAAAAAATAGCCAAATGAAATGAAAAAAAAAGACTTCTCATCTGTCTGCACTGATACGAGATTTTTTTTGAGACTCTATCACCTATCTATCTACCAACTAGTCTCAAGAAGCAAATAGTAGCATTCAATTCCATTTTACAGCTGCCTTTCCTGATCATTTCTCTAAGGACAAATACTATTCCCTCTCTCCTTTCTTTCATTCATCCTGAACTCTGCCACCTTTCCCAGGACTTGTCCTGTAATAGATGTTATTGCACAAAGTCCATTAGGAAACGCTTTTGCCATTCATTAAACATTCAGCAAAGAATTTGAAACTAGTATTTTTGGAGGATACCCTGCATGATGTCAGAACTCTGAACTTGAGAGCAGAACCATAAACAACTTATGAAAAAAAATAAAAATAAAATAAAGCTGCCTTCCTCTTTCTCCAGGAGCAGCTGAAACAGGAGTGCTGCTCTGGAGTTTTATTTTAGAATGCTACAGCATAAGGCTTTCTTTTTTTTTACTGTGAGAGAGGTGAGAAGTGTTGAAATCATAAGAAGAGGAGAATAAAATTCTCGTAATATGGAAAGAGGCAAAAAAAAAAAAAGGCAGGAAGGGAAGAAGATCCCATCATTAAGGCAGCAAGGAGAGGATAAAAAGTGGCAATGACTCAAGTTTCCTTTAAAAAAAAAAAAAAAAAAAGAAACAGAACAGCTGAGAGCAGATAGAGCGAGAAAGCTGTTAGGAAAAATGCCACACCAAGCAAGGGACACTGCTCAGATCCTACAGAGCCTCCTTGTACATCCCAGATGCTCATCAGCAAATGGCCTTTTAAAACTCTGTGTCATCCTGCAGCTCAGAGAGGAGTGGGATACGTTTTCATCCAGCATGATTTAATGTTATTTGAGTTGACCTATTTCCTTCACTTTCCCTTTTAAGGGAAGCTTGGATTCTGCAGAAAGCAAGAGGGCTCAGTTCCACATTCTGCCAGGAACCTGCTTTGTGTCTCTGATCATATATCTATTTTTCTTTGCCTCTGTTTACCTTCTCATTCATTTTCTTGGCTTTATTCTGGGCCTCAAAGGGCTGGAAGAGAAATCAGTGTCTTCAGTACCAAACTGAGAAACACAAGGAGGAGAGGAAAGGGGAAATTACTCTGGATTACGTGCATATTTCTTGTATTATTTATTTTTTTCCCTAAGCAGCAGAAGAAGCCAGGAAGAAAAATCATCTCAGACGAAAAATCTGACTCAGCATAAGACGCTTTGTTCAAGTATTGTAAAAAAAAAATCAGAAACAAGCAGCAAGCCCTCCAGCTGATGTTCCCCCCACACCCACGGAGTAGAACTCTCCCACAGGAGTACCAGAGTTACAACTGGGTGTCCCACCTCAAAGTCGGGCATTTTGCCCCATTAACACAGCCTGGAGTGGGGTTTGATGACCTTAAATATCAGCTGGACTGAAGGGAAGTGGCTCCTCAACTTCATGGCAAGGACACCCCACTTTCAGCCTCTGCTCTGCTATGTTTGGAAAATGGAAGGGCAGCTCTGATGGCAGACAGGCTCGGAATGAAGGTGGTACTTCTTAGAAAAGTGTGGGAGAAGGCACAATTCACCCTCATTTCACACATTTTAGGTAAAGCACTTTCAAACAGCAGGTACTGAATTTCCTGAGTGCACCCTCCGTGCTGAATAGTAAACACGGGGGTAGAGAACGAGCACTTATCTCAAGGATTGATGCTTCCTTTAGGAATTAACATTAAAATCCAAATTCAGCACACAACCTTCACTAACATCACAAAACCAACCAACCAAGCCGAACCAAAATGAAAATTCCCCTCACAAAAATCAAAATAACAACACAACACTGAATGAAAGGGCACAATTAACACAAATATGGGCAAAAGCATCCCACAACTGTTTCCTGCCCCATTGTTTGTTTGGGAACAAACCTGTATCCATAACCAAGAGCTTGCTCCTTTCCACCTCTGTCCTTCCTTTCCATTGTGGAAGTGGCTTGTGGCACTGAAAAGCTGCTACTCCACAGTAAAATATCTGGAAAATAAATGGAAAAAATAACTACCAGTGAACAGGTAACAAGTGTAATGGTGTATTTATAGAAGGATATTTCTAACTCACTAACCCAACTCAGAATTAGCTTCCAAGCCTGGCATAGCATCACTTAAAATGTGAGACAAAACAATCTAAATTTATGTCTTTTTGTGCAAGCAGACTTCACCAAAATATGTGTTTGAGAGGCTGAATCAGAAAAAAAAGAGTAAACAAATTTTCAGGCATGCAAGATGTGTTGTGCAGGACAAAACTATGTATTATTTCCACATTAATTATTGCAAAGCACTTCTTTCTTTATATTCTTTCTTTACATGCTCACTGCCTGAGCAAGTGATGGTGGTGACAATGCCTTTATCCAAGGAAATATTTAATACCTGGTGAGCTTAATTTCCCCAGTCTCCAATTATAAATGACTTGTGTGATCATCCTCTCCTGCAGCATGGCAGGAACCAAAGGCAGAGGCCAAGCTTTTTTATGTTGGGTCATTTTTTTTTCTCTCCCAACAATATTGCTGTTCTAATACAGAAATCTCAGAAAAGCAAAGTCTGCACTCTATTCTTTGAGACTCAGCAGATGTCTTTAAAACACTTAGTCTATTAAAGCTTATAAAGCATGATTAATGACCTGAGAGCTGCTGATCTGAGGTGAAGGACTCAGCAGAATTTGCCCAATGGCTTTTGCAGATTTCTGTGCTCTGCATTAGAAACCAGAACCATCAGCGTAATTATTTCACAGAAGCTCAGATGCAACGCTCAAAAAACCTCTCCAAAATACTAAAAAGCAACTCAACAAGCAAAGGTGAAGAGCTCTGCAGCTCCAAAAGTCCCAGCTTCTGTTTGTTCCTTCTTTTCTTTTTTCCATAGTGGTGCAGCCAGAAATTTATATATTTGTTTATTTTCATAAGACCCCATTACAGTTTTACCCAATTTAAACAACTCTTTATCCAGATCAAAAAGAAATGAATTTTCTACAGACTTTTCACTCTAGCCAAGCTTTGACCAAAAAATACATCCATTTTGTATCCCTTTCTGGATCTGTAAGTAAAGGGTAGTTTAAGAGAAATTTTGAGAGAAGTAAGTGCTTCTCAGCTAAACATCAAGCTCAAAGTAATATATATAGCTGGAAATATGCAATGTGTTTGGTTCACTGAAGTGTTTTTCCCATTCTATTTTTCAAAAAGTTGTTGCTTTTTTATTATTTATCTTTGCTTATCTGGCGAATGATAAAAGTACTTCGACCCTTCAATTAGAGCGTAACTTTTTGTTCTCAGGTTTCCAAAAGAAGCAGATGTGCAATAAGGGCTAACTCAGGATTTGTTTCTGAATTTTAGTAGCCTTATTATAAAAACCAAATTAAACCTGCCCTTTTTTCAGTAAAAAAAAGTCATCTCTTGTTCAGTCACTCCAGCCTTTAGTAAAAAATATCTCTCTTTCTGTATACAAAAAAAATTGGTGGAGTTATTACATAATGCTGATCCCAGTAATGGACCCTTGGGGGACACAACTTGTTACCGGTTTCCACTTGGACACTGAGCTGCTGACTGTTGCAATCATTCATCCAGACAATTCCTTATCCACATCACACTCCATCCATCAAACCCAAACCTTTCCAATTTAGTAGCAAGGGATGCTGGGGGTGACCTTGCACAGGTGCAGGTAGGTGAGAAAATGTACATTAATTAACGGATTAAAATGCCACTGCTTTCCAAACCGAACTGCAGAGTTCCCACCAGTTTTATTTACACTGCAGTTTTCCCAGGCACAGATTGATCAATAAGATTGGAGGTGAGACATAGAGAAAGAAGAAAACTTCTTTTGTGGCGACCTCCTCCCCAGGGCCATCTGAGTGCCCTTCCTAATCTCTCACTACAGGGTCTCCTGCCAGAGCCATCCCTGTGCTCAGCCCTACCTGGATTTATTGATCCTGGCCCTTCTGAAGCGTTCCACGAGCTCATGAAATCTGAACAAGAGTTCCTGGTTTTGCAAGGGTTGGTTTTTGGCAGCAGAGCGGACACAAAGGGGGTTTCTGCGAGAAGCTGCTGGAAGCTTCCAGCACATCGAGCAGAGCCAATGGCTGATGGCTCTAAGATGGACACGCTGCTGGCCAAGGCTGGGCCAATGAGAGAGGCTGGGAACGCCTCTGTGGTGACACAGTTACGAATTAAATCCAAACAAAGCTCCACAGCTCTGTTTCCAGTCAGAGAAGCGGAGGTGAGAACGTGTGAGGGAAAACGTGGAAACAGCCAGGTCAGTGGAGACGGAGGAGGTGCTCCAGGTGCTGGAGCTGAGACTCCTCTGCAGGCCCTGGTGAAGACCATGGTGAAGCATTTGTTAATTCATTTTTCTCTCCTGTGCTCAGCTGTGGCAGGGGAGGGTGAGCGAGTGACTCCTGTGGGTGCCTGGCATTGGCACCATTGTGACCCAGTGTCGAACCATAACAGCTCCCAGTCAGAGAAACGGGGAAGTCAGTGAAATGGTGTAGGAAACAACCACAGGGTTTACCTCAGGATAAGAGGAAAAAGGAGGAAGATGAAGAATTATGAAACTTTTTTTCAGATTACCTAAATTTGTCCTAGGTAGTGTTTTAACTGTCTTCATTACACCTGGTACCAGACGGGCACCATGTGTCTAAATACGTAACAGTGACTAAAGTTACTTTTATATAAAAAACATCACTTTGCATTCAATTTCCAAGATTCAAGTTCATACATATTCTTTGGCAAACACAACCAGCCACGTGAACTCCATTCAGATGTCAAAACCACCGGTATTTATGAACAAATCTTGTCAACTTTACTCCCTCAAGTCCTTTCCTTTGACTAGGATTTGAGATTGAGCAAACCTTCAGCTTAGAAGTGGATGGGCAATGCTGTCTTTACGAGGAAAGGAATTAGAAAACAAGGAGTACTTGGTGCCCTTGAATAGTTCTCAGAGCCTTTTGTATTGAGGCAATTAAGCATCAGTGTAATGATCACCCAGCCCCAGGCAGCGGCACAGAGCCTGTCCTCCTTCCATACGATGGCCTTCTTTGCTGCTTTGAGCAGTGGCAGCAGCTTGCCTGACAAACTGCACAAGGTGGGGATGATTTCTGGCACTACCAGATGCTGGAGGGAAAACAGATTTCAAGGTTTAGGAGCTGATGGTCGGTCAGCTGTTGTCTTCTTCCTCCTGAAGAAGGCACTCTCTGTTAGCAGACGCTTATAGAGAAATCACGGAAAAGCTGTCACATGAGAGCTACTCTCATGACAAAAGCAGTTTGTGATGTTTCCTATCCCCTCCCCTCCAGCATCTGCTCATTCCTGCCCTCCTGAACTTTAACAGCCCCTCGTCGTAACATCGGAGCTCATCCTGTCACCTACATTGCTGAAATAATCCAGTTTTGAGGGGAAGGAAAAAATCCACACGTGCATACACACCTAGTTCAGAATAAAAAATAATTGGGAAACAGGGAGTGGGTGCTTTCTTTTTTCCAGTGCTGATTATTCCACTGAATTTGTTTGTGCTGCACCCCAAAAACAAATGTGTGTGTGGTAAACTGTGCTGCAGGATGTGCCACAAGCAACCAGGCAGCTGAGAAAAGGTCCCTGTAATCACATTCCATGTTTTTTTCAGGCAATAGGAACATTTCTAGGAGCACCACACACCTGTGGGCCCAGGGATTTGGGGATCTTTGGGATCACCTTCAGCAGGGCTCTCAGGAAGGCACAGGAAGCTGTTACAGAAATATTTTGGACACTCAGGATGACAACAGCAGGATCTATCTGGCTTTTCAAATTAGCAATGTCAAAATCATGACCAGGAATTATGATGACAGCATTGGATGTGGAAGTGATGATATTCTGAGATATAAACCATTCAAATATGTTACATAGGCAAAATAAAACATCCCTTGGAATTCTGAGCAGCTACAAAGTCCCAGAAAGAAAGACAATATTTTGTCAGAAATGCCAAAGTTTTCAAGCTTCCAAGTGCATGAAACTTCTTGTTAACTTTTTTCACCAGAGCCTTGCATGTCTGATTTTAACTCCTTAACTTTTACTTCTCCATTAAGTGTGTCTGATCATAACACCTAAATCCGATCCAAACTCGCACAGATGTGCCAGGATAAAAACAGCCAGGCCACGTTGTTTCCATGGCCAGGATAACAGCTTGGTGAGCTATGAGGCCTCAGGTTTAGATCATGCCACAGTGGGGCTGTGACCTCTTAAAACTTCTATTGCAAAATTGTCTACTCTTTGATCCTTGAGGCACAGACTCTTGAGGGCATTTTTCAGGAAGGGGATAACAGATCACTCTGGGCAGTGAAACCCTGCTCAGCCACCCGAGGAGACTGCCTCTTTTTGCCAAATTCCAGCTTTTTTGGACACTCCTCAGCAGCTCAGGACATGCACAAGCACATATGGTGTTACAGGAGCTTTTCTGAACCCAGGCACTCTTTGAGCTGAATAAAACTCATGAAGGAGCTGTAGGTTAAACATGATAGATCACCTGCAGGCTCTCCTTGCCATGCTTCTTTCGTCACTGCAGGATGTGCTTGAGATCAGCTGCCCTCAAGTCTGCCTTTGGCTGAGAGCCTCTCCCCTGCTGTTGTTTTCTTCCTCTCAGCCTAACAGGACTCCCTCAGCAAGGAAACCACGTCCCTGTGATTCTCTGTTGGGAGAGTTCCCATCCTCTGCTCTCTCTTCCTGTGCAGAGGAGCCAGCTGAAACTGCTTTTCCCTACCAGTGTCAGCCATCCTGCAAGGAATTGAGCAGAACAGAGCATGAAATTTAGTCTCCAGTAAATATGAGGGTAATTTAACCTGATGGCTGTAAAAAAAATAATATTACAGAGTAGAAGCTCTGGGTAGGAAATTACAGCACAGAATTGATGTTTTCTATTAAATACCATTTGGATGATTCAGGCTTGGGTACCTGTGCTCTCTGGAACAGCTCTGAGAGGGAGACAGAAAGAGGCACTCACTTCACAGCTCTTAGAGGGGGACGGATTGATCTCAGGCCTTTGCCATCCTCAATACCTACCTAGTTTGAGATACAGACCCACAACAGGGCCTTTCCCATCCTTACCCTTTCTACTAGATCAAAATCTTCACAGATGCAGATTTGTTTATAACAGCACTCTGTCCAGCTCTTATAAAGAGTTTTGTGTAATTGAAGGCCGCACATTTCATATTCTACAATTACTGGAAAGTTGATGAAATTCCATTTCGTTTCATTATCTCCCAGGTTATTCCTTCCATATTCCTTCATGAAAAGAAGTTGAAGCCAGGTGGCCTCTGCTCCCAGGTGACAAGGGACAGGATGAGAGGGAATGGCCTGAAGCTGCACCAGGGGAGGCTCAGGTTGAACTTCAGGAGGAATTTCTCCATGGAAAGGGTGCTCAGGCCTTGGCAGGGGCTGCCCAGGTTTGGAGTCCCATTCCTGAGGGTGTCCAAGGGAGGCCTGGATGTGGCACTCAGTGCTCTGGGCTGGGGACAAGGAGGGGATCAGTCACAGATTGGATTTGGTGATCTTGAAGGCCTTTTCCAACCTAATTCAAGAACCCTGTCTGCCCAAGCTGTCTCCACTGGTATAACACCCCTTGATATCCATTTATCCCAGGCAATTAGGGCTGGGATATGCTCCTTCAAATCCTTGAGCAGCATTCCTGGTCATTCCTGTGCACCTCAGGAGCTCCTGCCTGCTCTAGAGCACACTAAATCTATCTGCTGGGCTGGCTGCAGCAGGAAAAGAAGACAAGGGAGCTGTTCAGTGGCTCATGGATCCCTCTGGGCTGACAGGATCATTGCTTGGCTGCTCAGGGTGGTGTCAGGGCACCTTTGTGGCACAGGAAGGATATAAAATGTTCTAATAATGTTCCTGATGGCCTGGCTTGAGGCATTGACCAGAAAAGTAGGTCAGAAAGGAAATCTTGCTGCTCCAAACAGGACAGTGGCAGCAGTCCATTGCACAGGCACAGGGTTTATGTAAGGCAGTGGCTGGGGCTGCTGCACTTTGACTTTCACAACCAGCACAAAGCCCGGTGCTGATAATGCCTTGCTGCTCCACAAAAAAGCAGGAACCAGCTTGTGCATGAATGTAGAAGGGCAAACATATCCCCAGCACCACAGCTGTGTACTAATCTAAATATTCCAGTACAGTTAAAGAACATTTCTGTCCCTCAGTTGCAAAGGATAGACTAAACCAATATCTTTGAAGGCACAATAAAAAGTAGTTATTCCTGTGGTATCCTGGTCTAGTCCCAGTTATTCCAGGGCTTCTACGTGCCAACCCACAAGAGTAAAGAGACCTGAAAAGGATGTAATCAGCTCCCTGGACTCTCTGAAAGAGATATAACTCATGGGAAGGGATGTCTCAGCAGTGCTCCCCAGCTCTCACAGGAATCACTATCAGCTGTGTAACCAGGGAAAGTTATGCTGTTCCCACATTTTCAGCCACCAAAGGCCAATGAGAATGAGGGCAGAGAGATACAGAAAGCATCAGTTTTGTCACAGGAGGTCCCGCTCTGGTGACACACTGGGAAGTGGTTGAGACTCAGCCAGATCCCACGACAAAATAGAGAAAAGTGGCTTAAAGCAACCTGAATTTACCTCCATCATTTTCATCTTTGCATCCCCTTGCTAGGAAAGGGGAGCTGGGGTCTTCTTCCTGCTTCAGGCTGCTCCTGGACTCTTCACTGATTAAATAAACAGATTGGGTTTAGAGACACAGCCTTATTCAGGGAACTAAATAATAAAATGGACACTTCTGTGCAGCATAAATATTTGCTCATCAGTGATTCTGCTGCTGACCCTGCTGACTGTGCTCTTTTTGGATCCTTGGTTTTGGTATGCTCCAGTTTCCAGAGCCAGCACCTGAGCTGATCCCCAAGGGCAGCAGCACATGCTTGGCAGTGGCAGGACCCAGAGGCTAAAATGTATTTTGGAGTTACAGGACCTTCGGCACATTGGGAAGTAACCAGTTTGGAAATAATTTTCTCACATTGAACCGCCTGCCTGGAAAGGGCTGATCAAACAAAACAAGTCTCTTTCTCTAGTAAACATACCAGGTAAATGTATTCAACTAAAGAAACCCTCTAGTGGATCATATGCACATTTATTTTGACATGAAGAAAGGGGAATATTTAATCCTGAATGCTTTGGGCTGTGCATAAACTTATCCTGGGCCAGGAACAACAACAACAGCAGAAAAATCAGCCGTGGCCTCCAGTCCCTGGAGCAGCCCATTCCCTGCTCCAGAGTTTGCTTAGCAGATTTTCCAACTCTCCTAGGCCTGACCTTTCACTTTTAGCCCTCTGCTGACTGTAAATGACCGGGCAGTGACTGTAAGATTTTAATATCTCTCATCTATCACAACGGGCCATTAAAGCTGATGCCTATAAACACACAGACCATGGGGTTACTGGGTCTGTTGCACAGTCTGCAGTTAACACATTCCCTGCTATGCTATTAAAAGACAACTGCATTGCTTTAAATCTTATTTTGGAGCATTTTCATGGCTTGAAAAGTCAGGGTGATGGCCCCACAGAGCATTGAAGGAGCTGCATAAATAGACTTTTAGAAATGTGGTGTCCTGTAAGGGATTAAAATAAACATTTCAGGCTCTTCATGCGTGCAAGCATCAGATGGATATCAGAGACAGGAGTTTTAAGTAATGTAGAAAAAAAAGATTTAGAGGAAACAGTGAATCAAAGAACTGTGTAGCTGCTGTTTAATCAAGATGGTGTCACATTGGTGTCTGGCAAATGCTGACACCTCTTCAGACAACCAACTTCTGTAATTTCTTTTTATTTTAATTTCTAGGAGCTAAACCTAACCAAACACCACATCAGCTCCCTTGTTAGGTCCTCTCTAAAGTGAAAAGGGGCTTTCATAGGCACTTCCATAGGTACACTTCCTTTGAGTGTCTCTCACTCTTTAATTGAGATTCCTAACTATTTTGTACATAACTTTCAGATGTTACTAAGTACGTAACAATTGGCATTGTGATGGAACTCTGGTGAATATTTATAACTTTGTTTATACATTTAAATACGGTGTTTAACAGCTTTATTCCCCATTATATTCAGTGTGCAGAAGCTCCAACAACACTTAAGGCAGCATTTTATATCTCTGATTAGTGCACTTACAAGTCCAGTCATTATTTATCAAAATAATTTTACACCCTTGAATCTAAGAAAAAATGTTCATAGCAAGTCTTTTCATGCATCAAAAACCTAGGAAAGAAAAACAAAATTACTGGCAAGAGATGGCATTGTGAATCCTGCCATAATATCTGAATTTTAGGAGCTTGCTAGCACTCATGTTTTTCACCAAAGAGCACTGTGATTATGTTCACAGAAAATGCCTGAAATATCTGATTTGGGGGAAAAAAAAAATCTCAATAAGGTAAAAGGAAAAGGTTTTGTGCTGGCAGCAACAATGACAAGTGAGAGAAATGAGCAGCAAGAGTCAGGCAACAACTGATCTCTCTTTGGACAAGGACTGAGATCTCCACCCAAACATAAAGTCTCAGGAAAGAAGCCATCTAATCAATCAAGTAGTCTTGGTATACTTTCACATCATTTCATCAGAATATTAAAAAATCAGTCATCCCTTTTCAATGGAAAATTTCAGCAGTTTTTGAGTCAGCAAAATCAGTGTAGAGGCAGGGGAGCGTGAAATAGCCCTGGTTAGCCCTGGCACAGAGACTTCTGCTCTCTGAGCTCCAAAATTCCTCTCACACTGATCAGCAAAGTGTCACTTGCTGTCTGCAAGTAACTTCTCCTGTGACAATGGACAGTGTAGTCACTTCATCACACCCCAAATGTGGCTGCAGTGACAGCCCCCTCCTTACTGCTCCCTGTCCTTCCAGGGATCCAGGAAAGGACAGAAAAGCTGGCTGTCACCTCTGTGAAGGGACAGTTCCTCAGCTGGGTACAGCACAGAGATGGGTGGTGGGTTTGCACTCACAAAAGATATCTGAATAATCAAAGTCAGTGGACAAACATCCCTGCTAATAGACAAGCAGGGTTTTTATAAAGAATAAGGGAGCCTACAGGGAAGATGGAGAGAGACAATTTACAGGAGCATGGAGTGACAGGACAAGGGGAAAAGGCTTCAAACTGACAGAGAGGAGGTTTGGATATTGGGAAGGAATTGTTCCCTGTGAAAGTGGGGAGGCCCTGGCACAGATTCCCAGAGCAGCTGTGGCTGCCCCTGGATCCCTGGGAGTGTCCAAGGCCAGGCTGGACAGGGCTGGAGCAGGCTGGGATGGTGGAAGGTGTCCCTGCCCATGGCAGGGGGTTGGAACCACCTGATCTCTAATGTCCCTTCCAACCCAAACCATGCTGTGATGATTCTGTGGTGATGATTATATGAATTCAATTAAGAGTCCCTTAAAGAGCTCCTTTCATATATCTCAGAACAAATCCCAGAGATCAGTAATTACAGGCTCAGTTTCTGCTCCACTCTCCCTCCACGACACTCCACTTGTGGCACACCACAAAACACATTTCTGCCTCCCATACTGTTCAGAATAAACCATAAAAGACTTCAGATTTTATAAGATTGCAACACAGCTTTCATGATTTTGAGGTCACAAGGTCCTTAATTTGGCAAGCCCTTCTTGCAACATGCAGACCACAGAAACTCAGCAATTTTTAATGCTGAGAGCATTGAACTGTGTCTCCTTTAAGAAGTGTTTAGGTAAGTCAAAATGATACACAACAGAAAAAAAGTATTCATTTTCTTCTCAGCTAAAAAAGTTGCTTGAAAGAAATTCTATTATCATCATTATGCAGCATAGCCAAAAATCACCTTGGAACCTGCTCTTTTTAGAAGAGGTCTGGGTTTAATTCAAGATTGTCTTCAAGATACATTGAAAACACCTCTATGCTTTTATTTTTCAACTCAAAGGCTGTATTACAGAGAAGGAGCTACACAAATTCCTTGCATAAGAATGTCTTGCTTTTGTAAATACTTTTGAAATAAAGGTGCACTTTTTTTTGTGTTTCAGGAAAAGCTGCCAGTGAAAAATCGAGGTGAGATTCTGAGAATCCTTTCCCATCCTGGGAGCTGGAGCTTGCATGGGGACACAGCCAGGTAAAAACAAACACAGGACAAACAGATGAAACACAGGCATGGTTTTATGGAACATTTTAGTTTTCTACACTTTCTAACAGCCTCTGCCATTAGGATTTCCAGGCAGAGGTCATCCTTCCAGGTCACTAAAATCTATTAACATCTTCAGTGGAAAAGGATACATAAATCAATTTTTTTGCTGTGCTTTGGGTGGCAACCCTACAGATGGCAGGGGCAGGATGAAGGGGAGGATACTAAATTTTTAATTTATGTCAGACTCTTAGTCTGGTTTCCCCCCTAAAAAATGTAGTTGGTAGCAGAAAGTGACCCTTCCATTACAGCATCTGAGGGCACCACAGTGATTAATTTTATCCTCCCTTTTGCCTTTGAAGTTGAGATAAATGAGTGGTCCAAGGTCACATGAAAGTCTGTGGTTGATCTGGGAACAAAAGTCAGATTTTTGGTGTCTGGACCACTGCTTTATCTCTGTAATAAACCTTGGTAGTAAGAGCCGACAAGGAAAAAGCTGTTTAGAGGACAGTTGGTTACATTCAGAGAGAGAAAGCCAAGAGAACAGAGAAAGTAATTTCTCCATGTGAAATGTTTTTAAGGCCAATTGGCTTACATTTTATTGAGTTCCAACTGTTCTCTGCTCTGGAAAACAAATAAACAAGATTATAAGTAGTTTAGAATTTTAATATTTCTTTTTAAAAATATGGTCAGGCCATTCTGTACATTGATGAAGAGATTTTCCTCACAGTTGTTTGTTTTTTCTGCAGTGAAATGACCAAAGTGAGTCGGGAAGGGAACGCTCCAGAGGGAAGAACCAACCTGCAGGGAGCCCTGGGTAGGCTGGAGGAGCCTTATCCCCACATTCCAGTATTTAAAGGGTGGCTGCAAAGAGGCTGGAGCCTCCCTTTTTACAAGGAGTCACTTGGAAAAGATGAGGGATAATGTGCACAAGTTACTCCTGGGAGGTTCCAGTTGGTCACCAGGGGATAACTTTGCACAATAACAATCAGCCCCTGGAAAAATCTTACCAGGGAGGTGCTGGATTCTCCACCACTGGGCAAATTTAAGATTCAGCAGGACCGAGTGCTGGGCTGTCTTCTCCAGACTCTGCTGCTGCCAGGAAAGGTTGGATCAGATGATCCTTGAGATCCCTTCCAACCCGGTATTCTAGGATTCTGTGATTTATTTTAGTGCTTTGTTTTCTCCCCTAGTTACTGAGATTTCAATCCAAAAGCTAATCAGGTGTCAGTCAGAAGGAGTTGCTTGGTTTTAGTGCATTTTATATAAGACATCAAGACTTTCATTTCTAGATACTAGAAAATAAAATTTCTAGGCAAGTAGTAGTAGTAGTACTATATACTATATATATACTATATACTGTATTTCTATGCAAGTAGTAGTAGTAGTAGTACTATATACTACATATACTTGCATAAGTAGGCATCAATATTAAGTAAAAATAATTATAATAATCGTAACAACAACTGTAGTGTGGATGTAATAAATAAACACCATTAAATCCTAAAACTTTATCAAGGTTATTACTAATTTCATAATTTAAAATGTAATCTATTCATTCTAAATAATTAGTAAAATCTGAGACAAGTAGTTGTGAATGTGGCATTCTAATTCTCAATTCTGATTTGCATATCTGTATAATTACCATTTGCTCTGAGTTGCACAAGTGTATTATGAAGTGAACTGGTTCCTATTTCAAAACTTTTCAGACTTTAAATGATTTATTGTATTGTCTTTTTTTACTTCTGAAAAAGCTGTGAAATAATATTATAAGAAAACTCCCTAATCCAGGAATTTGCTTTTTTCTCCAATCTCCAGCCAGAAAAATCCAAATCAAACAGAAAGGATGAGCACAGCAGAGTTTGTTTACAACACTGAGTAATTCATCTACTTATTTACTTTAAACAAGTATTGTCACTTGGATTGTCCTCTCTCTTCATCCATCTTTTCATCACCAGAAAAAATTCAATTAATTACTGAACCAGATTGTAATTTATTTGTTGTGATCATTTCATTGACATCTATTCTTTAAGATTCTCTCAGTATACACTCATTTTTTTTCACTTTTTGATATCTCTATGTCTTTTCAGGAAATTTAATCTGTTCTATGAGTGAGCCTTAGTTCTTTAGCTTTACAAAATGAAAATATTAATCATATTAAGAGTGGAAGCAAAGACTTATGAGTCAGTATGTTGGCCTTCAAAGCTTTTTTTTAATCCAGATGTCAGCTATGTACACCAGTGTTTCTGCAGATGGAAAGAAAAGTAGAAATAAAAAAAAAAAGCATGGAATAAAATATAAATAATAGCCTAAAATCTAGTTGAGGCAAGCACAGATTATGCAGTTCATTTGTCATACAGAGATGGCTTTTTTTTTTGTCCTCCCTGATAAAAAAACCCGAAATAATTTAGCTCTTCAGTGCTCAAAACATCATAAAATACCATGCATTACTACTTCAAGGAAATGGATTTATGAATGCAAACATAAATAGCAATTTCAGTATAACTTTCAAAACCAAATCAGATCTTTGACTAAGATAACCACAGTAAAAACCCTCAAGTGTAGTTATGTGCAGAAGTGTCTCAGGGGCAGTAGGTTATTGTCTTTTTTACCTCTACTTCAAATTTTTAAATGGTTCAATTTTCCAGCAGTTTAACAACCTGCACCTGTGGAACAGTGCTATAAAATCTCCCTTCCAACTGAAAGCATTTATTATTCTGTACCCAGTTAGTACCCAATGGAAAGCAGAATTAATTCTAATTCTAATTAATTTGCATTCAAATTAAAATTCCAATTCCAATTCTAGTTCTCATCTTGTAAATATCCCAAATGGAAATCAGCTGCCCACAGCAGAGTAGCTGCTTCACAGAGAACAGACTTTAGCTGGCTTTAGATTTACTTTACTGCAAGTTTCTTGTGTATTTTAGATTATGTCATCATTTATTCATGTGTCAGATAAGCACAGTAGAATTTCTATCTGAATCAGTGACTTTGGTGTTCAGGGTGAGAACTATTTAGCAATAACTAAACCACCAGTGTGTTACCAGCATTGTTCTCACATCAGATCCAAAACACAGCACTGTGTCAGCTACCAGGAAGAAAACGAACTCTATTTCAGCTGAAACTAGGACTCGGGATCTGAGAAGGCACTGCAGTAATTAATGCCATCTTTTCAACATGGAAACTTTTAATGTATCTAAGTAGTGTGGTGTTTCATTTAGGTGAAATAAGATATCGTGCAAGATTTTGTATTTTTGAGTAGAAGATTGTTACCCCTGCTTTCTTTAGGATACTGATGTTGAGGCAGCAAATCTGTCAGATGTCAAAAATAAGACTGAGGCTTGAAAAATCCATTCTGAAGAGACCAGAATAAGTGATTTTTTTTCAAATTTCTTTTTTCCCAATGTTGGCAATAGTGTCTGAACATAAGCCCAGGTGTGCCCAGGTGGGGAAGAGAGCCAAGAGCACCTGGGCTGTGGCAGCAGGACCAGGGCGGTGATTGTCCCCTGTGCTGGCACTGCTGAGGCCACACCTTTAAACCTGGGGGCAATTTTTGGCCCCTGATGACAAGAAGGACATGGAGGGGCTGGAACTTGTCCAGAGGAGGGAACAGAGTTGGGGAAGGGGCTGGAGCACCAGGAGATGCTGAGGGAGCTGGGAAAGGGGCTCAGCCTGGAGAAAAGGAGGCTCAGGGGACCAGCATTTCCTCTGTCTTGCCTTTTTCCCGTCCAAGCCCCCGTGCAGACACCAATCCCTTGCTGAAATAGTGAACCCTGGTGTTTGTGCCTCGGTCTGGCTGGGGTGGGACAGGTAATGGACATCAGCAGATGAGTTGTGCTGGGAAATGTTGGTATCTCCCTGTAGCCCCTCTAAGGACAGCAGCTTTAACTTGTCAGAAGGCTGCTGAGCCATTGCAGTGGGGCTGTGAGAAGAGCAGAGAGGCCACGCCAGGACATCTCCAGCTTCTGCCCACTCATCTGCAGAAAAAAAGGAGCCCAGCAGATTTTGGTTTTGATTGTTACACACCAGGCACTCACAGTAGGTGAGCTTGAGCTGCATAGCAGGGGATGCAAGAGCTGAAAATACTCTTTGCTCAAAAAAACCCCAAGCTTAAAGCAGGGCCAGCACCTCAGGGAATGGCCTCCTGACTGCAGCTGCTGTAATTAATTTATGTCCTCTGATCTGCACGGGGCCAGAGCACCGTGAGGGCAAACAGCAGAGCAGCTTCTCCACCAGTGGCCAAGGGAAGAAGGGAAGGCAGAGGAAATGCTGGGGGGTCACTTGGTTCCATGGAAAGCTTATGCCAAAGCCATTGGATTCCTGGTTTGGAGCACCAAGTGTGCACGTCGAGCCTATTTTAAATCCATGACATATTTACTGTTGCCCTCAGTCTCTTTCCTATTGTTTTACACTTAGTTCTTGTTTTCCTGTCTTTAATTAAACTGTGAGTTGCTCAGGGCACCACCATGACTACTCCTATTTATACAATGCTTGGCACATGGATTTTGAGGCATTGCCAAATGTGCGGAGAGAAAAAAAAAAAAAAGAAACACAAGACAGCAAACTATTAGGAAGGAAGGTCTGACTTAGAAATCTATTTTTCTAGACTGTGTAAACTTTGGTGATTCAGCTCTGGAAAAACAAAAGGAGAGAAATTAGTGGAAAAACAATCAATAGGGAGAAAGATATAACAACATAGACACATGCCCAGGAAACTGGAAACATAAGTAGGCAGGAACAGCCTCTTTAGAGCCCAGCCTTGGATCAGTAGGGCAGCACAATGTATGCATGTGTCTTGCAACAGGAAGCCAAACAATTACTATGCCTTAGAATAAAACAAAAATAAACAGTCCCTGTGACTGTTGCCCTGGATTCTGCCAGGGAGCAGGTTTTTATAGGGTTTAAGGAGCAGTCACTGCCCTGCAGAGCATTTTAAATCTTCAGGTAGGGTATGGGACCTAGATCACAGTCAGTCTTTCACTTCTCAGAGGGGACTCACATCTGAAATCAGGATAAAATTCCACAGAGGAGATCAGGATCAACCCATGTAATTTTTAATTTTTTTTCTAGACTTCTTCTTAACTGGTATCATTCCAATGTCATCTATCCTCAAATGCATCTTGCAGCACAAAACCAAGCTTCCATAGAATTTTCTGTGACAGATTTTATTGAACTCTTTGGTTTTTATTGAGCTGAATCAATTTCTATAATGGTGAAACAGGTGAAAAAACCCCAGCAAACAAACTCACCTTTTATCTAGCTGAGCCTTCATTGCAGACAAGGCTCTAATTGCAAACTTCTCTTAAATACTTTGTTTAACCAAATGCCTGTGCTTCTACTCCAGCCACATCTTAATTGTGGTGTGTAGGTCTGACATAGTCTGTCATCAGTCTCTGCACTGTCAGTAATTTTATCTTTTTTGCTGGTACATGAGGGTACCTGACATGCAAGTACATGAGGGTACCTGAAAAAACCTGGTTATGTCAGTAACTTCACATGGAAGGCCGAAAGATTAAATGATGCCTCTTGCTTGGGGAGGGAAAACCAACCAACCAACCAAACAAACAAACCATCCAACGGAATGGGGCTCAAATAGGCCATTGAAACCAAAGGATGAAGATATTCTGCAATATTAAGACCTCTCAGCTCTAGAACACCTTAAAAAAAAAAAAAAAAAACAAGAAGGAAAAAGAACACCTCAAATCTCCCCATCCACAAGCCTAAAGCTGCATGTGACCATTTTACACGTCTTCAGTGCTGTGCTTTGTTTTGGAAGCTGTTCCTCCCCTTCCCGCAGCGGTGAGCTCATCACTGAGCCTTAGCAACTGCTGCTGCCGGCCCGGGGTGATCCAAGCACTCGGCTGGGAGAGCACAGCAGCACGACACGCTCCAGAAAAAGCTTTTTCCTGGAGCAGAAGGGGATAGTTATGGCAAACAGATGGAGGGAATGGAGTCCAAAACACACTGTGTGACCTATCTCCGATAGAGTCGCCTTGCGCTTCGTTCTGGCAGCGCTGGAGCATCCCCAGTGCCAGCAGAATGTTCCTGAGATGAGGATCTTGTCAGCAGGCTCCAGGCTTCAGCCCTCCCCCCATCAGGATTTAATGGACAACATAGCCCAGCAGTAAATATTGACTGGAGAGAGACTTATACAAAAAATAACATTACAGAAAAGCAAAACAAGAGTATCTTTTCGAAGTCAAGGGAGCACATCTTTGCCTTCCAGCTGTGTGACAGGCTTGGCTTCACACTGGCCAGACCAAGGCTCTTAAAATCCACAGATAGGAAAGAAAATGAACTCTGAATAGGGCTGTGCCCCATTGTTAATCTCCCTAAATCAAAGTGGGGAAACGGGCTTTTCTTTCTCTGTTTGACAACAGCATGACAACATTCTAAGTGTAAAATGGAAAGTCCTGGAGCCCCACAGAGATTTGCTAACAGAGGCATGGGTCAGGAAAAGCAGGGACCAACACTACCAGCACAGCAGCTGTCATCTGAAGGATCTGGTCCTGCACTTAGGAAGCCTTTGGTTATTTAATACCCGTTCTCTAGAAAAAAATCATCATGGCCTGCTAAAGCCAGTGATAAAACCTGGGAGAGAAAATAGACAAAGAAAGCTACAAAATAGCCAAATCCCCAACTGAAGACATCCTGTGTGGCCTGTCTTCTTTTGTGTGAGTCAAGAAGAGAAACCATCACACAGAAAAATGTCATTGATATTAATAGTCGAGAGCAGAGTAACACAAAACATTCCCAGTGCAGACATTTGAAATTTACGGTCCCTGCGTGTGCCAGGAGCTGCCGCCCCTTTCGAGCTGCCATCTCTGCTTCTTTTGGGGGCTTCCCCCAACCTGTCCCAGCAAAATCAACCCTACCTCTCCTCTCATCCTACTGGACTAGTCTGGCTTTCTCCTGCTCGTTCTTTCAGGGTATTTCTGAGCCTGTGGAGGAGCACGGGGTTCAGCACAGCGTGGTTTCTGTTTATTTTAGATAACCCTCTGTGACCTCTGCCTGGTGCCTGTCCTTATTCAGAACTGTGGTGGTGAAAGGTCTTAGGCATTCTCAGAGACTTGGACACTGAGGTCCTCCTAAATCCTCCTTTAGTCCTAAATCCTCCTTTAGTCACAGTGAAATGCTGTAAGTTTTTCTGTGCTGGGGACTGTTTCTGCCTCTGTTTTTACACCGCCAGAACAATGGGATTCAGATGTGGAGCAAGGCCTGTGGGGACTCCTGTAATACAAATAACACATTAGTAGGACATGCTGCTGGAAGTGTGAAAACCAGGGTATAAAATTCCAGCAGCTGCATTCCTCTGCTGTTCTGGCAAACGGAACTCGATGGCAAACACAGAAAATGAATGTTGGAGCACCTGAAGCAAAACTGTCTCAGCCCAAGGGACGTGTAGTGGAAACTGCTGGGCAGCGTGTGCCAAGTCCCTGTCCCCAGTGAGTGCTGAGCTGCCTTTCCCACATACCTCCCTCGGGCAACAAAGGAGCTGGATGCCAGGGTTTTTGCTGGCTTGGCATTGCACAAAAGGCCCGTGGGGTGGGTACAATGGAATTTAGGCTGGGCACGGAGGCAGCATGGGTCTCCAACAAACAATAGCAACAGCGGGATCAAAACAGCAGGCAGAAAGTGTATGCACAATTACCAGAGCAAAACAGCTGAGGCTGCAAGGACATTACAGCCCCAGCCCTGCCTCCAAGCAGGATCCCACCGTTGTTAACCCAACCACCAAGGGATCAGACATGTATTCCACATGATGCAATGAATGTTATCCAAAAAGGAAGGTGAAAAGGAGAGAGATTAACCCAAGGCCGTAAATTCCAGTCAGTTCCTCCAGGTTGACATGGTATTAAACAAGCCAGTGTCCAGACTTCATCACATAACAGAGGCAGAGGCATGAATGTACAGAGGTATCAGGACAGAAACTCAGGACAGGTGATAGAATCTGGGACAGAAGAAAGCAGGGAAATAAACACAGTGATATCTGAATTATAAGTGCCCAAATGAGAAAAACTGGAGCAGAAAAGTACTCTTATTTGTCAAGAAACCTGACAACTTAATCCTCCCTTCTAGAGGGGAGGAGAAGAGGCTAAAAATTATTTCTGCTTTCTGTCTTTATTGAATAGACTATAAATAAAACAGATAGTTGAAAACCAGCTAATTTGTTTTATGACATTTTCAGGAGAAAAAAAATTTATTGAAAAAAGTTCAGTTCAAAATATGAACCCTTTCACTTCTTAATATTCATGAGAAAAGCATCTCCAGGTTTAGAGCTTCTGAAAGGCACCTGCTCTGGATGAGGTCTGATGTTTGCCCCACCTTTTTTCATATTGGCATTGAGGAGAGAGGGAGAGATGAGGATAAAAATGATAATATGGGGAGTAAAAATAGGAGATTTAGTTTTTGATCACAGCTCAATCAGTGATTCAGGGACATCTTTGTATGGCCATCAGAATTTAGTACATCCAGGTAAATAACTTGTAGAACAGAATCTATCCTTGAGGATTTAGGCTGTGCTGGTGTTCAACATTACAACAAGAAGACAAGAAATGGATGGAGAAGATTTATTACATTTTTATAACTAGCCAAAATATTGTGCTAAAATCCTTTCTCCAGTGTGATTCTTTCGGTCAGGATTTTGTGCTACAGACAGAAAGAATAGGTTTGATGTTGTTGATATCTTTCCATATTTGTCATATCTTTTAGAGTTACACCTCTGGTTGTTGCTTCCTCAGGATATTTTCTTGTATGTGAAATGTGCTCCTGAAGCCAGAAAACAGCTAAAAACCCAACCTGAATAAATGGATCCTGCTCAATAATTAGTCTTCAAGTACTACGTGGAAGCTTGAATAGGGAATTGAATGGGACTTAATTCTGGGGAGGCCTGGAAAATGAAAAGACCTTCAGTGTATATGAAAAATAACACATGCAGCCACTTAAAAACCTTTCTCACTCCTCATAGTGGAGCAGTTCAGGTCTGCCAGCATGGCACTTCCCAGCTCAACAAGTGACAGACACAAAATAGCTCTCAGTCCACTCACAGAAAAAAACTGTCAAGACATAATGTTCTATACATTCCAGAAAGAGCTGCCTGGTTTGATTTTTGGGTTTAGATAGCTAGAGGAGATTTCTAAATCTGTTCATGTCACTATTAAGCAGGAATTTTTGGATGGAAATGGAAAGAGTGTTTTACAATCTTTTTACAAGTGCCCCCTTTATGCTTATTACATGTTAATATCTCATTACAACTGTTAATATCTCATTTCAAGTGCAGAGGCCACGATCCTTAAATACAACAGCCAGGACTTCCCACAATTTTCTCTGGCTTGCAAAGAGATAAAATATGAATATCTATTTTATCTTTTAGGAGTGCAGAAACTCCTGATGTGAGGTGAGGATCAGCTGCTGATTAGAGAGAAGCAAACCAGAGTCAGGGCATCAGTGTTCATCCCTTGTGTTTGAACATTTGGCCCTAACATGGAACCATCTTTCAGCAGGATCTGGTATAAAAGCGAACGTGACAGACTGAGCAGCAGCTTGGTGCAAGGAGATGTGGCCAAGGCATGAGTAAGAGTTGCTGATAAAAGCTAATCAGCAGCTCCTCAAGGCCTACCTGGAACTGACTTCCTAAAATGGCCTGCAAGTCTCATCTTGTCAAATATTTTTTCAAGTGCATTAGTGCCTGATTGCACAAAAAAATAGGTAAAAAATTAAACTAAGAACTGAAATAGACAAGAATCCCAGTCTGTCTTGTGGCAGTTTTAATATTGTTTGTTTGGTGTTGATATAGAAAATAAATTTTAAAAGAAGGTTTTACTAACAGTTTCTGTGATATTCTGTGATGATTATTTTTATGTCAGCAACTGCTGACAATGCTCCAAAATCTCTGGCAATATTAAAACCTCTTTTTGATTAAGCATTGGGGTCAGCACTAAACTTGCTCTTACACCAAGTGAAAAAAGCTCTTACTCAGATTTGATCTGCAATGTGACTCATCCACTCTTGACATTTGCCCAGCAGCTGAGAGGAAAAGGGAAGCAAAGGCTCATTCTTCAAGAGAGAAGCTGAGCCCAGGCAGGTGGTTCTTTCCAGAGACTTTTGTGCTGGTGCTGTGCTCGGGTTTGTGAGGAGAAGGGGAGAGGAGCTGCAAAGTTAAACAGAGGAGAAGCAGGGCTCGGCCACTGTGGCTGTCCCTGGAGCCAGGCTGATTGCTGAAAGCATTGGAGGAGCAGCCCTGGCAGCAGGCAGCTCTGCAGCCTCCAGGCCACCATAAAACAGGAGCTCCTTTTTTCCACAAGAAGAAAAGGGCAGTGTCTCTGCACAAGCTCTTTACCACATGGTGCTTTTGGTGGGGAGAGAAAGCCTGATGCTGCAGCTCAGCAAGCAGGGGGAGGAGAAGGGAAACGTGCTCATTTCCAGTGCTCCTCTACACCCTTCTTGTTTGTAGGGAAGAAAACACAGGCAATGCAAGCACATCAGATTATTGTAGCTGCTATTTAGCTGCTTTTCTAAATTCTTTGCCACTGCTTTTCTGGCACCAAACCTGTGTAAGGACTCCACAGCATTTCAATCCTACATTTTCCATCTGCAGGGCTTCAGGTATTTAGTACAGGTACCCTCCAGGGTGGGTGGGCTCTGGTCTCCACCTGTAACACCCTGGTAACACCATCCTCCACCATGGCCTCCAGACCATCCTTCATTAACAATCTGCTAATGATAAACACCAACTTTGCTTTAGCCACAGGGAAGGGAGCAGGAAAAGCTGGAATAGTCAATCCCAAGAGAAATGAACTTACTGAAGACATGCAGATACAGCAAGGTGTCTAAACAGAATGACCTGTTATTGGTACTGCCATCACAGAAAAACTGGAACCTTTATTTACACAAGTCAGATTTTTGTGACAGCAAAGTTCGCAACTGAGATCACAAGTAATGTAGCAACTTAATATTTTTTTAAACTAAAAAAATGACACAGGATTTGTGTCAAGAGCTAGGCATTTCAGAATGCTTTTCCTTTATTTTCAAACTCCTAACAGGCTCTGATTCTAGCAAAAGTGTTGCAGTGTTGCAGTGATTCTCCATCACAATTTGCTGACATAACTGGAAATAGTGATATTGTAGCAGCAAACCACCTGAGCATTAAGTGTCTGCCAATGATTTCTGCCTCCTCACACTCCAATCTTGCAAACTCTGCATGTGAAATCGTTAATATTTTTTCACTGACTTCATAAAACTACTTTTTTTTTTTTTTTTTTTTTTTCTGTCTACGTGCTCACAAGCATGCTGACTTCATCAGCTTTAAATATGCAGTCTGGGAGCTGCACTGCTTGAAGTCAAGGTTTAGCTCAATACCTTAAGGAGAAGATTTATACCTCAATAAATGATCATACCTCAAAAAGCCAAGTGACCATAAAAGACCAGTTTGAAAAGTGCCTCTACATGTTGTGTTTCTCCCTCTCGTGATGTAACAGAGCTGATGTCAGAGAAGTCAGCAATGATCACCATTTTTAGGGCCTTTACATCAGGAGCTGATGAGATTTGTTGGACCCTGGCTGCCCACAGAGTTTTGAAACGGAGTTTGCAAAAGACTTATCTGGAAGAAATATTTTGAAATTCAGATTTTCCTTCATACTCTTCAAAGAACCGTGTTCAGTAATTTTGCAGTGGAGCCAGACAGGGTTTCAAGTTGGAGCAGCCAAAGCAGAGACATGTGGAGAATGTTTTCATCAGCATTTTGTACAGGTTTTGTTAGATGTTATCTCCCTCAGGCTGGTTGATTACTTGCTCTAACCCCTCCCACACATCCCTTAATTTATTCATTCCCCCTCACCCCAGGAAAGACCAAAAAAAAATTCCTGTTGTTGTGCCCACATGTAATATTTCTTCTCCTTGCTTTTTGTCCCATCTATTTAAAATCATAATCTATTCAAGACAGAGGCTGTCTGGTTTTCTGTGTTTGTAAATTATGTGACAGATGATACCCAAACTGAAGACGGGCCCTCAGGCACGAGCAAATGAACTTTGGCACTTCTTGATGAAGTGATTAATGCATCTCTCTCACATTTCTGCCAGAGGTCACTGTCATCCTGGAGCAAAGGGAGATATAAATTTGCTCTTCAGCCACCTCTCACTTCACAGCTCAGGGTAATAACAGGAATAGCTTCCAACTGTCTGTACAAGTTCCTGTGCCAGGCTGAGCATTGCAACAACCAAGGAAAAGCAATCAAAACGTTCATCTATATTTTGCAAACTAATTTCCTCACCTGCAGACCTCCGTTCTTTAGAATAAAAACATTGTTTCTGTGCTGGCATATTTGACACTTCAGAAGGATTTGCACAGAATGGATTGTACAGCTCCTTAGTAAACATTTTCCAGCCTTTTCCATCAGTTTGAAGGGAGGTGCTGTAGGAACCATAGAAATTTTTGTACAGCAACAAGAGAGCTTTTGTTGTGTCCCTGGTTCTACTGTCTCAAAGAGGAGAGCAATTTAGTAATTAACAAATATTTAGAGGGATTTGTTCAGTGGCCTGAAGCACAATTAGGCAAACTCAACTCCTGTTGAGTTGGAGAGCTAGATTTCTAATTGCCCCTATGGTACAATACACCTCTCACTCCACAATATAATAAACACAACTTGTGCTGGACAAACAGATAATAACACAATTATTTGGGGTTTAACAGTTAAATATTTTACAGCAGATCAGAAACAGGACACTTAGTGTAGTTTCATGGATTCCCTTCCCTGGCTGGCACAGCCTCTGTGCCCAGGGGAGAGGAGTTTGGGCCACCAAAGGCTCCTGGTTTTTAGTCACAAAGCCCATTGTGATAAAAAAGGAAGCGGGGGACAGAAAAAGAGATCTTTTGGGATCCAACCAGCCCATAAAGATAACATCATAATTTCTTGTTTCCTTCTCTTCCAAAGACTTGTTGGCCAGACAGCTTCATTGCCCACAGATGAGGTAAAAGGAAATTAGCAGGGAAGTCCTGTGGCAGCAATTAGCAAAGAAAAGGAGTTAGGGGCAAAAATCAGCTGATCTTCAAACCCTTTCCTTTCTACAGCACTGTTTCTATCCTTCCTCCCAGGTTTACCAGGAGTTCTCCTCCCTTCCTGACCTTACCCTTACCTCAGCAGCCTCCAGCCAGCTCTGAGGGGGACTCAAACACAAAGCACACATTTGTGTCCTGCTGGGGGACAATCTTTTTTATGTCCAGCTGTTACCCAGCAGCAGTGTTTGCTGTGGGCACTGCCCACTTCACCTCCCCAGTTCAGGTCTACACACAGCTCCAGGGCTGCATCTTCCCCAGTCCTGAAGCCAGAGGGGTTTATGATTCACTGGGTATCAGTGGTATTGTGGACTACAAGCTGGACAGCCCTGGATTTTACTGTCAAAAAGGACCAATTCATTCTTAAACACTTCACTTCTCTTTTTGTTGTGGTTCAAAACAAACCTTCCCTAAGTTGTTCCCTCTGTAAATGTGTGAGGGCATGGATCGGTGCACGTGGTTCCAAGGTTATGTAAGAACACGTCTGTTAGCACTGAAAATATGGAAAGGGAGACTTATCTATTCCATATTCTTAATTTGTTCTGGGAAAGAGGATTCATTTAATCAACCCAGAACTTTCTGCTTGACTAATCTTTCTCTCTCAGCGTTTCCCAATCCACATTCTTCTGAAAGGAGAAAGGGCCCTAAGCAATGACATGTTTGAAGTTTACCTGGCAAGGAAGGAGCTCTTGGACTGAAACGTGTGTCCACAGATAAGGTGGGAAATGAACACTTTCATGTCTTACGAAATTTGCAACTTTTACTACAGGACAGCCGGACTGTGTTATTTCAAATATTGGCTGAACACTATTTACTGATTACTCTTAGATACAGCAAAAAATGATGTCATGGTTTGGAGTTGCTTTTTGTTTGCTTTACAGCAGTGAAAGCTTCTTCAACAAAAGAGTGTAGAATAGTTTCCTTTTTCTGCTATAAAATAGAAAGGCTTGAAAAACAGGTTATGAAGAGCTCTAAAAACAAAGACAGACTTAAAAAAAGACTGTTGACTTTGTGTAAAACAAATTAGTTTTGGTTACTTCACCCAACCCTTAAATCATGTATGAAGTACTCATTATGTGAGTGAAATAATGGATTTATGTATCCTTGGAGAAACTCACAGCTGAATTTCAACTGGAGGAAATACATTTTGGTCGGATGTACATTTAAGAAAAAGAAATACGGCACCAGTTATCATTTACAGCTAGAATAAAGTACATCAAACATTTTAAGAGGGAATGTTTATATAAAAATCTTTTGAACAGACATGAAGTTTACTAAAATCTTTACATTTCTTTGTAAAAGCCTAGATAATATTACCACCTCTTCTTTCAGGGTCTAGGTTATCTTCCATTTATGGTTTCATCCTATCTCAGCAGACCCTTCCTGTCTCACTTTTTGGCTCAGGATGCTCCACTCCCTTTTGTTTGAGCAATAGGAAGTTCACAGCTCCAACAGGAAGGCCCCACCTTCCCAAGACAAATCAGATGTTATTGTATGACTCACATTTCAGGGGTAACCTTGATAATATGACATACAATTAATTAAAAAAAAAACCTATATAAATAAAAAAACTCCAAACCAAGAAAAAAGCTCCATGGGAGTTTCATCTGAGTTTTGCCTACTCCTTTTTCCTTCCCTTAAATTTTATATACATGTGCCACATTTTCTCCTTCCTTTAATGCATGAGAAGCTTCCATTTCTCACTGTTTATTAAAGAATGAAAAATTTGGCCTGTTTCCTCAGCCTTTGCATGCAACAAGTAATTGAAGGAAATTTAAGGTTTTTTGTGCATTTAATAGTCTGTACAGCTTGATACCTGCTGGTCTAAATTAATACACAAATAACATGAACTATAACCTTGTTCAGATTTAGAGACTCCTGTGTTAAAATCTCGTGCCATTTCCATGAGCTGAGAGTAGAAAAATTTACCCTGTTAAAGAATTCACTTAGCAACACAAATTAACATGATGCAATTATTAGAAATAAAATGGAAACTCCATAAGAGTGTCATGTAATTTGGGAGCCTAAGTCCTGTTATGATTGCAGGTTTCTAGACATTCAATTTTTAGAAAATTATGTAGGGTTTGAGTCTAAATTATTGCAGCAAATGCAGGAAACATTTGACAGCTTTTTGTAACTATCACTGTGATACCTGAGATGAGCAAAGATCCTCAGGGCTCAAATGCTGAGCAAAACTATGTGTGTGAGGAAAAAAAAACCACTAAAAAGTACTGAAAAGTCTAGAAGCCTCACGATAATTTTAGAGTTTTAATGGAAGAAGTGGATTATGGTTAAGATCAACTCATGTCTGCTGCAGCATAAATTCTGTTGTGTTAAAAATACGATTTGAGATTGTCAGTTGTACTCAGGTACATCAAGGAAACATTTACTTGGAAAAGAAGTCAAAGAGGGCCACTGGTTATCTCAAGGATCCTTCCCTGGCAGGAGTGAGGTTCATCCCAATCCCTCATGCACCACAACAGGCTCATGCCAGCTTTTTGGATGGCTCAGCCGTGCTTCCACTTGCCTTGGCTCATCCTCTCAGTGTCCTGCCAGGGACTTCTGGCACTTCTGTTTATCCTGCCAGAGAAATTCCAGCTCCAGCTGTTGAAGTAGATGGCTGTGTCCCAAGAAGACGTGGAGCTCAGGATTACTGGTCTCACTTGAAACAGGGGTGAGCTGTCCCAGGTGATGCAGCTGTCTGGCAATGCAGAGGGGCTCTTTTCCATATTTTCCCTGATGGTGAGGGGGATATTTGCTGTGGTGAAGTGGGGTTACAGCTCAGGGAAGGGAATGGCATACTGCCCTGGGCCACTGATAAAAACCACTTTTCCTCTTCCAGCCTCAGACCTGGAGATTAGTTTGGCATTTCCTGTTTCAGCAGCCAGGACAGTGGCAAGGGGGAGATGTTGGGAGTTTTTGGCAGGAATCACCTGCCTCTTTTCCTTTCCTTCCAGTACCCACTGAGGCAGTAGGGAATGGGCAGCACAGAGGTGCAGGAGAAGGAGGCAAGTGCCCCTCCAGCCCCCAAAAATTTGTTCAGCCAAATCATAGATCTTTCAGTCTTCATTACTCAGCACCACATCTTCCCTATGAATCCTTTCCAGGCATGAGTGAAAGGACAAAGGTACCTTTCTTTCCCATGTTTACCCCAGATGGGAAAGGAACATGGGAATATGTGGCAAGAGGGATGAAGTGGCATGGCCATGAGGTCTGGGGTGCTCAGAGACAGGTATTTTCATCAGAGGGCAAATAGAATGTGTTTTTGTTGCTGTCCTGTGCAGAGCCAGGAATTGGACTCCTTGTGGATTCCTTCCACTTCAGGATACTCTGTGATTTTAAAACTGAGTAGCTTGGTGTTCTCTGTGGTGCCTCTTGAGGAGCAGGTGCTACTTGCTACATTTGGTCTACGTTTGGTGACACGTGTGATATTTAAATCTTACACTGTCTCTCAAAACATTTTTATGGAACTCTAAACTTGAGATTTCATCAACTTTCTCTCTCCTGGACCACTACCTTCAACTTTGCCCTGAAATGATGAGATGAACTCTGCTCTCAGGGTGTGCAACGACACAAATTCATGGCATTTAATTTACTTTTCATTTGTCCACTCCCATTTGCTCACGGGCTGTACGCTTGCCTGACTCGTGCACACACAGCCACTTCCATGTAACTCAGTCAGCATCCTGTTATCCTACACAGATCACCCTGGGGCTGGAAGGAGAAATTCTGCATGTGGAAAACTCATCCTGTGACATTTTCAGTGTGACAAGAACCAGGACAGGCTGTAATTCTAACCAGACACTCTGTTATTGAAAGATACATGGTCCAATTTCTTGTCTAAAATGCAGATTTTAATAGGGACCAGAGCTTTGGGGTGCTAATCCAAGCCAAATTAAACTTTGTGTACTTTGAGGCTTAACTATCATTACCATATTGTGTAACTCTTTCATTATTTCTTATTTGTCATGTAATGTCTCCTTTGTATTTTTTTATGAAAACCAATGCAAAATGCTAGAAAAAAGAAGCAGCTCTGTATGTTAGACATAACAAACATTGTAACACATTTAAATGAAATAGTTTCTTATGCTCATGGGATTCAGTCAGGAAAAAAGAATCTTCTGTCTGAAATCTATGGAAGGAGAGGAAAGCTTCAGATGGGGGGTTCAAGGGGGCCAGGAAGAAAGAGCATGGTGATAAGGTCAGCTGGCTTTCAGCCTTAATTTCCAGTGGTCTTTGGCAACCTTGGAGACACTTCTGTTAAAAAGAAAAAAAAATCCATTTTGAAGTTAGAAGTCATGGTCAATAGAAAACCAAAAAATTTGCTGGAGGCATGACTGACCAAGCTGCATCCTCTGTGTTGGGCCAGAGACCCTTAAATTACAGGGGGGGAAAAAAAAAAAAGGGAAATCTATGCCAGTCTGCCTGAAAAATTGCTATTGAGCTGCATATATTATGCAGACCAAACTCTCAGTAATGCTGTTTCCTAACTATCTCCATCTGGATCACTGAGTTCTGAACTACACAACAAAGCTCTTCCCATTTGGATCCTGATTTTGACCAGAGCATTATACATCCCAGAACCTCTGGGCCAAGGGAATTTGCGTCATTAAAATGTCCCAAGAATTGTGTTACTGAAGGTGTAAATCATAGGTTGCTGTTTACTACAAAATGCTATGGGTTATGCTGGCCAGGACCAAACCAAAATGAGGAATTACAACTGCTTTTGTACATTCTGCATCCTGAACTGACATGTATAGCAGTGTTGTTTGTGGAGTAGAGGTCCCTTATGGGACCATCTGAAAAAGTTAAAGTCCTTTTAAGATGATCTCACTGCCTGTAACAATTTGCATCCACGAAACACAAAAGGCCAGAAGAAAACTTGTTTGAGTGCTCCAAGTTGTTTGTTTCACTAAGAGTCCCACAGCTCTGACAGGACCCTGCTGCCTCCACGTTTTGGTTTCCTGAGCTGAGGGTCAGTTTGGGAGCAGCCTTTCCCTGAGTGTGGGTGATGCTGGTGACCCTCTGTAGGAGTGAGACCTGAAGCCATGAGATACAACGTGGGATGTGGTGAAGGGATTTCTGTGCGACGTGCCATGACATGTGTGGGCATTGTGACATGCTGTGGGTGAGAGGTGAGCAAGGGAAGGCTGGATGACTCTTATTGCTGCCAAAGGTAGAAGTGGGAGACATGTAAAGCCTCATGTTTCTGTTACATCCCTGCACAAGTCCCACATCCTCTGTAATCTCTCCCTTTGTAACTCTGACATCCCTCACTAGGTATAAAATGGCTGCCCCCACCATGACATCAATAGCAGAGTACTTGACTCCAGTTCCCCTTCCCTCCAAAGCACAAATTGGCATTTGAAAGCCTCAGTGTTAGAGAATGACAATTTGGTCATCTTGAAGACAACTTGACAGGCTTGGTTCTCTCTCCTCCACAAATCAGGAGCACCTCTTTGGTAGGATTTGTGCCTCCAGCCCTGTTGGAGTACCCAGGAGCACTTGTACACAGTGCTACACACAGATTTTGTAGAGCTAGTTCAGTTATCAGTGGCAATCTGACAGAATCTAAACCCAGTTGCTTCAATAAATGTAAAATAAATCTAAATAAATCTAAACCTCTTGCATTCTTCTGGTGAATCTGCTGGTAAAAGTTACTGAATTCAATCAGACTTATGGGATTGGGTTGGTAAAACACAGTGTTGGTGACACTGTGATCATGGATGAGACCTAAATTAGGGTGTAACCCACACTGTTGGTGCTTCTGGGACCTCATTGCATGTGACTCATAACCAGGTTGGTTATTATCAGAAATTCAGGCCAGATGCACCCAGCCCTTTGATTTCTGAGGTGGAAAGCAAGGGGGTTTATTTCTGCCAATTTTCTGTACTCTTAATGTAGCAGTGTCTCTGTACCTGAACCTTCCTTGCTCCAGGGGCTTCCTGGCCTGGCCTTGAGGCTGTCACCAGCTCTTGTTGCTGTCCTGGGCCTGTTTCAGCCTGGCCTCTCTCCAGGCCTCAGTCCATGACAACCCCCTTTATCCATTTAGCAGATAAATGAAAAAGCACAGATTTAACCCCTCCTCTGAACAGTGCCACCTCATCCTGAGCAGCATTTAGCTCTAACTCCGGGAAATGGATTGCAAAGCTGTGCTCAGAGGAGAACCCCTGTCAGTCATGGTGGAGGTGCAAGCCCATAGGGATGAGTCACATTTTCCAGCAGAATCCAAGCACAATGGTGGAATGTGAAAGGGTTTATAAGGAGTACCAGGCTGGCGCTGCTGGAAGCTCCACTCTTCAGTTTTTCCACACAGCCGGTACAGCATGGCCAGTGGCAATAAAGCCGAGTTCTCCCTACCCGCCCTGCTGCAAAGTGTGTTTTAAGCCACTACTACACAGGGTGGAAAGTTTAGCTCTGTCTCAGTGCCCGTTCTATGTTTGGCCTTTGGGCTCAGAGTGCCAGGAGCGGGTTGTGTGAGGTTACTTTACATGAAGTATATGTGGTTTGGTGTTCCCATCTCCCTGCCCAGGCCTGTCACATAGGCCCCTCAGCCCCTCAAACACACACAGCAGCCACCACTGCCCTGCAATCACTACCAGCATGGTCCACATTTGGATAAATGGCTTGAACTGCAGCCATTACAAATTCCTGAGTCACCCTGTTCTGCAATAAAACAAAAATTTCCAAGCCGGAAGTCCAGTTCTTGTTTGCCCCCATGTATTTTAGACTTGGACCTATAGATGAAAAATTAAACAAATAAAATGTTTTATGCATCACAATGTTCTTTTAAGCCATGCACACTTGTGCTGGTTTCAGCTGGGGTAGAGGTAATTTTTTCCCCAGTGGCTGATGTGGGGCTGTGATTTGGGTCTGATAATGCAGAGATGTTTTTGTTATTCTCACACAGAGCCAAGGCCTTTCCTGCTTTTCGTGCTCCTGGGGAGGAGGTTGGGGGTGCAGGGGGACACAGCCAGGACAGATGACCCCAGCTGACCAAAAGGACATCCCAGTGACATCCTGCTCAGGATATAAAGTGTAGGAGAGAAGGAGGAAGAGGAGTGATGGGGTTTGTGTTCTCAAATCACTGTTAGGTGTGATGGGGATCCCTGCTCTCCTGGGGATGCTGAGCACCTGCCCATGGCAAAAACTGAATTAATTCCTTGTTTTGCTTTGCTTGTGTGCAGCTCTTGCTTTCCCCATTGAACTGTCTTTAGCTCGACCCATGAGTTTTGCAGCTTTTACCCTTCCAATTCCCTCCCTGATCCCACTGATGGGGGAGTGAGTGAGTGGCTGTGTGGGGCTGGGCTGCTGGCTGGCATTAAACCCTGACAACACTTCATAATGAATTTCATTTTGGCTCCTACAAGTAGCAAGAAATTTCAGACTGAATTGATCTGCTCATCTGAATACATCTAAACTCACATTTATAGCTCAATTTTTCTTCATGAACATAAAATACTTCCTAAAAGGTCCAGTTCTTTAAACTAAATTAATTTTCCTATTTTTATGACATAGAACCTTATGTACAATAATTTCCAAGAAACACAATAGGTTTGTTATTGTCAAGTAAGAGACCATAAGACAGATATAGCTACCAGAACAACTACCAGAAACAACAAAACTTCCTCTTTAGACAAGCTATTATACAGGTACAAATAATCCCAATGTATGATTTTATATTTACATCATATGGTGGGATTTCTTATAATATTTTAAACAGCCCACAACCCTTTTTTTATCTGTTCATTTACTGTTTGGCACCCAAGTAAAAAAATCCACAGATGACACACAAAGTGACCTCTCTTCTCACTGGTTTCTGACAAGGACTTTAAGACAGTGATACCTGCTGTATATTTAATTTTTATGAAACCATCTCTCTTAATTTTCTTGCTGCTTGAGAATCTAAGACATGTGTGTGCTTGGAACAACACTGACATTAATAAAAAGGTCAAATAAAAGTGCTTATAATGGGCCAACAAAGTTGGGATCTGAGCCAGACATTTATGGACTAACTTTGGCATAAAAGGACACTTTCCACTCTTCTGAAAGCCAGATGGACTTGCTTGCTCTCCTCACCACTGCAATCAGGATTCTTTGATTATTCTGAAGCTAGCAAATTGCTTTTTAACCAATTATTCAGTTCCTCCCTTACATCTCTACCAGGAATTGGAGCACTGTGCCCTTCTGTCCCAGGCTTTATCTCTGATTTGCATAGGCAACACTCTCAGCTACCTCTGGAAGAAGAATAAAGGACAGGATAATTCCATTGAAAGGCCTCCAGCCTCTGAACAGGAGCAGATGAGAAAATTACCAGCAACCCTCCTTGGTTTGGCGCTCCAGAAGAGCTTGCTGGGGCAAGTAAAGTCTAGGAGAGAATGAGACCAAATGCTGAGTAGACGGTGGAATTGGCACATTGACCTCAATATTAATGGAAATACTGCTGCATTAATTCTTCCTCTGTGGTTTAGACATTTTCTTGGACAAACCCTGGCATTCATCTCCCTACGTATTTTTTCCTCCCTAGCTGGTGTATTTTAGTGGGATACTACTACAGAGTAAGGTATTACTGACACTAAGCCACTGCTCTGGATCTGTTTGGGAGGAGCTAAAACTGAACTGAGGAGTGACAGGAGAGGGGAGACACATCACAAACGTGGCATCCAGAAGAGAATAAAGAACGGAACTTCCCACCCCTGTGCCAAGACTCAGGAGCGTTCTGATGAGGTGCTTCCCTCCCCACGGACACTTCTGATAATAAAACCTAAAGGAATCCTTCTCGGTCCTCTTATCCCCCACATAAATTCACACCCCTGTTGCTGTTGGAACACGTTCCCTTTCCCTGAGAGATTTTCCAGGAGAAAGAACTGCTGTCCATAACTCAGGTTCTAAAGGACCAAACTACTGTGTGCAGAAAATAGCTGGGGCTCTGTCAATCCCATCTTCCCTGGCTCTCCAGGGCCCAGCTGGCAGCCGGACTGGAAGGAGGTGTCACAACGTTTGCTGCCTTTGGGACAAAAACTGTGATTCTAAGAATGTGGTATTTTTCTGGGGTTTCTGTCTTCCTGACGGACAAGGAAACAGTAATTTTTTTTTCACATTTGAGGTCTGCTGGCCATAAAAATTTAGATACTAGAGATAAAGGTAATATCGAAATATAATGTGAAAAAAGTGCCTGTTTTACTTGCATAATATACCAAAAGTATAGTGGCAAAAATGCCCAGTCCTTGTGCTTTTTTTTTTTTTCCAATGCTGTCGATTAGAGCCTTTTTCAATGCATATAATAATGATAATAATAATAATAATAATAATCCAGATTTAAGTTTACATGAGTGCTAAAACTGAAGCTACTGTGTTACTGTCAGAGGAGCTGTATGATGTGGTTAATATATAAGGTGACCAATCTGCTTTAGAGATTATTTTAAATGAGCTTTCATTATCTTAGGATATTAAACCTAGCTGAAGGTGGAAAAACTGTTTAAGTATTTCTTTTAAAAAATTACCTTTTTCCAAAAATGAAGTATTACCACTATCCTAATAATACTGCTCAGGCTTACTGGAATTGCCAACACAGATATTTCGATCAGCTTCCATCCCATTTCTTGCAGCCTTATCCAGTACTACTGAATATAGGTAATTTTCCTTTTATTTTGTAGAAATGAGAGATAGTCTTGGAAAAGACATTGGGAACTTTTAGGATAAAGAAGAACACACTTTCTCTAGAGTTTGGATTTGAGTCACCCAGGGAGGAGGATGAGAATTTCCCTGTGAGCTCAGAAGACTTTGTTGGAGACCAACACTTAGGAATCTACTCAGCGGTTGGTATCTTCCCAATATTCCCAAATTTGCAGGTGATAGGTCTCCCAGTCTGGAGCTTCAAAGCTCCTGCCTTTACTGGAATTTTGGAATTTCTAGGTTCTGGTGTCTGTGTCACACAGACTGATGAAGAGCTGGAAGCCACCAAGTTCAAACTTCTAGGTTTGTGTTACACCAAAAAAAATGTTTCCATTCCTGGAAGATTTGAATTCTCCAGATTTACCTGTTTGGCAGATTATACTCAACAAATGTTCGGAGAGAGACTGAAATCCATTCTGGCAGCATGCCAGATTTTCCAAAGAACAGAAATGCTCACAAATCCAACAAAAAAAGCCCCATCTCTGTCAATCCCTTGACTGGCAGTAATCAGTCAGAACGCTGGTCAAGGGAAAACCCCTCAGAATCTACATCAGAAAATTCCTTCCAAGGGAAGAAGCAGATCCAAAACTCAATCTGTCTAATGCTTTTGAAAAGCCCATGAATGGAACTTTTCAGTCCTGGATGTATTTGGGTCTGGACTGACAGTATAAGAGATTAAATCTCTATTAAAAAAAATAAATATCAGTAAACTCTTGTTTTGCAAATCCACAGAACAGATTTCCCTTGGGATTCATTTGAACTTGAAGTGATATTTAGGGTAGGATGCCTTAAAACTGTCTGAACCAAAGACAATTCCTTTCCATTACATGTGATAAAGAGCCTGAACTCAGTTTAGTGGTGAGTGAGCCTTTATATATGACCTACAAAACCCAGAAAGACAAAATGGAAATGCTGACATAACAGTATTTGAGTGTAACTGCTTCTTTTTTTGACAATTTGGCACCTTCATAAAAATCAGTTTTGTTGGTTTTTTTTATGAACTCACACAAATTCTTTAAATGTCAGCCTGCAATAATTTTCTCCTTGCCAGTTATTTTCCTGGTGTACAGGAATACAGTTCTTTTTGTGTTACGTTTTTCCTAGAAATATTTTTTTTACTGAATAAAATAACACAATTTAAACAATAACACTGTGCCTATGTTTTATGCTCATGGACATAGATTTGAAGCTTAGATAACCTGGATAGAAACCAATGGAAGCACATTTACTGATTTGAATTCTTTTCTGAAAAAAAGACCAAAGGAAAAAAAAAACCCAACAAAAAATCCAATTCTGTAATAAGTAAAATAAAATAAAAAATAAAATAAAATCAGTTTCAAATTCTCTACATATTGTGAGACTCCAAAGAGGAGAGAGGTGAAGCTGAGAGAGACTGAAATATTGAGATAGATATACAGACCCAAGTTATACTGATATTGATATATAATCTATATCAATATAGATATCTGTGTGGATATACATAGATATAAATACATACGTATATTTATATCTATATATATTTATAAAAATGAACCATTCAGGGTTGTTTCACTCTAATCTGTGCCACGGGATCTACATTAAATGGGTCACCCCTGCCTTCCTGCTAAAAATCCATGGTTTTATGCTCAGTCCTGAGATGGGAATCCTTTGGAGGGAAATTCTCTTTGAGCTGTGACTGCCAACACATGAAATTGCTGAAGGTGAAGCTATCATTTGAAAATAAACTAAAAGAAAAGTAGGAAAAGATGTTTTCTGTTACAAAACTTCCAGTGGTTTGTTTGTTGTTTGCTTGTTGGTGTTTTGGGTTTTTTTTCCCCTTAAAATAGAAAGTATTTTTGGTATGTTTTGATCCTTATTTAGCAAATATTTTTGATTAGAGCAATGTTGTGTTTTGACCTCGTTCTTCTGGGTCACTCATTGCCTGGGTGGGAGATTTGCATGCATAATGTAGCCCCTGCTTCAAGAGCTGGGAAATACAAAATGTGTCCTCTCTTTTTCCAAATAACTGCTGTTCTTAGCAACAGGTTGGTCCAGGGGTTTCATCTTTCAACACTTTAATCTAAAAATCAGTGCAATATCATCCTCAAAACTAACAGGGATTAGTGATCAAGGAGAAGGAAGCTAAATGAGCTCACTGGACTAACAAAATAATTTTGTGGGATTTCACTGTTTTCTGTAAAAGACACCAGGATAGAACAACTTGTAATATGTAATGATTAAATTGATGAGAACCAAACAGATCAACTCAGAGTGTGAATAAATCCTCCACATGCCAAACCAGTTCAGTGAAGACACACAGCATTATCACAGGCATAAAATGAAAGTAAAAATAAATCTTTGCAAAGTCTGCTTTTGCCAAATAAAATGTAATTGTCTTTCATTTTGACATCAAAGGCATAAATCATAATTTAAAATAATCACATTGCCTTTTGAAGTCCTTATTAAAATCAGGCATTGTCCCAATGTGCATATCCTACTTCCGTAAGGAAATATTTTATTTTTGCTTGTAGCTATAAAAATAATTCTTTCTGCTTTTTAGAAAAAATTCCTCTTCTTAAAGCTGACAGGTTAAAGGAGCTGGACATCAAAAGAAAATAGAAATGTTTTATTTCTGACTTATTCCAGTCAGTTTCCTTATTTGAAGCTTTCCTGGGCTTTGAATATGTCACTGGGCTGAGAGGTCAACCAGCAACCAAAAAAATAGGAAAAATTAAATAACTATATTAAAGACATAGAGATAAATACAAAATTATGCAATAAGTAGCAATAAAAATGGACCTTATAAAAGAAAAAAAGGAAAAGAAAGTGAAATGAGAAGTTTGAGAATCAAAAGGGAAAAAAAAGGAGAGATTAGTAAAGAGGAAACATGCAAAAGATCTTCCCAAAATCTTTTACATAAACTGCCTTGACAACTCCTTTAAAAACCTGCTTTTGTGGCTGCAGTTCCCTGCTTTTCCTGGCTTCCTGTGCTTCCAGAAATGTGGGAAGAGCCGCAGCATTGTGTGCCTGGACAGGCCATGGGTGCCTGAGCTCAGCAGGGGAGCCTGGAGAGGGAGGCAGCAGCTCCCAGCTCCTTCAGGATTCCTACTGCCACAAATCCCAAACAAACCATGAGTTTGCCAAAAGGGCTTGTGATAAATGACTATTGAATAGTTGACTTTCACGATTAGAGGGTAAATGTTATGTAAGAGAAGTTTTATAGATATGTTTCTTTTTTTTCCTTTTGTTCTCCCGGAATGGCCGGGGAAGCTGAGGAAGCTGGGACATTTGGGAGGGTCGGCTCGTTACTGTGGCAACACCTGGCCTCCAATCCAGATGTCAGGAAGGGATCTCCACCACTGGGCAGCGAAGAAGGACTCGATGGACAGAACTTGGGGAGGGGCAAAAGGGTTAAAAAGGCGGAACATCCATTATGAAGTGGAGCACATGGTGGGGAGGGAATGCCTTGCTCCCGGTACTGTGTTTCATTTTCTTTCTTCAGTCTTCTATTGTAATTTTTGATAAAGTTTTTAATGAACCTTTTTAAAATTTAAAAAGTGAGGACCTTTTCTCACAGGCTGGAATGTGATCAGAAGAATTTGGAGGCAGGTTTTCTTCTAGAAAACGTGGAGCAGAGAAATCTCTCACCCTTTGGAAGGGGAAGCCCTTGCTGGGCAGGAGCAGAACTCCGAGTGCTCCACATCCACATGGGATCTTCAGAGTGACACAGAAGCCTGCCACTGGCTGAGGCCGGGGCCAGGAGTTCACTCCAGGAGTTTTTTTTTCCCCCTCAGGTGATTTATCATAATTGCTTTTATCTGGTAGCTTCATGGTGGAGAACCCACTGTGTCTTTTTTCTGTATAGCACTAGAATGTGTTCTTGTTGTTTAGGAGCTGGAACATATGTCACAGCAAGACATGAAACACAGAGATGGGTGTTGAAATCACACCACTGTGCACTCTCTAATGTGTGTTATTTACCCTTCTAATTGTGGTTGCTGCTGTTTGCATGAGAGGGTGTCCTGTGGAGTTGCTGGAGATTTGGCTCTTCCTTTTGTGGTTCCTGCTCATCACCAACACTGGAGTAAGAAATGCTCCCATTCTCAGGGAGGGAACTTTTGGAGCGGAGCATAAAGATTTTTATTGTGTCCTAAAGGTAGAGTTGAATTGCTGTTTCTGAGAACAAATACTCTGCTTGCCCTAGTAAAGTACAAACAGTAACAAGGTTAAAATGAACTTGTAGACGTGCTGTCTAAATGTCATGAAACACAAATACTCTCTCTCTACTAATTAAGCAAATAACTCATATAAATACTTTGAAGAAAAGAACCAAATTAAAAATGAGATTGTTTGTGAGCTCTTCTATTCCAAAATTTTTCTTTTTCTTCAAATTTTGTTTTCAACTGAAAAAGAAAAATTGTGCAAACCAATTTAAGATTAAGGGAGCTGAACTGAAAATCCTCTTAGAATATTTATACCATTTTTCATCTTACTATATAAGGAAAAATGCACCATTTCCTATGACCCAATATATACCATGTACATAATAGGAAAATCCAAATAAAAATAAGGCTATTGATTTGGATAGTAAAAAGTAGTATTCCAACCTCATGGGGCACAAAAGGAAATGAAGCAGACTGAGCATGACCTACTGTATTATTTTCTTTCCAGCCAGAAAGGGGAGGGAAAGGAAATGCAAACAGAAGATGAAAACCACAACTTGTTCTGCTGGGTTACCAGTGGCTTCACACCAGTGGTGTCCCTTCTACCTTGAGGTGTTCAACCAGCCTTTAGGACAAATGTCAGGATACCTCAGAAAGGGACATAAAGTTGCTGAAATGGTCAGAAACTTCCTAAGAGAAATTAAATATACAGTGAAAAACAGAGTAGGGTTCAGCATGAGGTGGCATTACTTTCATTCCATCAGATTTTTGAAATATGTGTGGTGTTTATCTCAAAGACAGACAGGAAATAGTTTAAGATTTTGTAATGGTTGGGTTTTTTTTGTAATGGATGTTTTCACTCCTTCAGGGTCACTCCTACACTGAAGTGAGTGGATGCACTTCCAGGTGCACCTGATTAACAGGAGTACAAAATCTCCTGGAACACTTGCAGAAAAGTCCAGGTTGGGAGATTACAAGATTGAAAGACAGGAATGCAAACACACAACATTCCCCTCCAAAAACTCTAGAAGGCAGGAGAGGAGCCCTGGGAATAACATGTAATGTATATATGGTTTATTCTTGCAGATAAAAATACTTGCATGATTCACTGTGCTAGAACTGTACTGACCTATATTTCTAAAATCAAAAGCCAGATGGGTGAGTCAGGGTCAGATTTCCAGATCTGAGTTATTGTCAGTCACAAATAAGGAAGTTTAGCAAATAAACTTAATCCAGGAGTCCTTTTGTTACTTCTGCTTTGGATTAGGCACACCAAAACCAAGGCTGTTTGAATCCCAGAGAGAAACACAGACAGATTTTCATCCCATTTCATGGTACAATGCTCAAAATTTACCCTAAATTTAAACTCACAATAATATAGAAAACACAGCACTGAAGAAAAGCAATTATTAAAATCTTTTTACTTATCACAAAGAGGCTCACCTAATACTGAAATTTGTATGTCAGCGCTTTTCTTATTACATATATTTGGTTTCCCCATTAAAAAATATTTATATATACAAAAACTAAACAAGTCCACTTCTATTCTAAATACATTATTTCAAGAAAAAATTTTAAAAATAAAATTACAGGAAAGCTGTTTTACAGCATGATGTATCATTACCAGCAGAGTCAGCAAAGAGATCCTTTCTTTCTATTTTTTTGGTGAAATTTGGCATTTTTGTTGGATTCAGACACATTTGGAAAATGAGAGAAGGGCTGGGCAAAGCAGAATTACAATAAAGGGCACAAGCTGGTAACTGGCATCACAAATACTTTTTTTCATGAATTGAATTTAAGGTCAGTTGAAATATTTCCAATGCTTGCCTCTGTCTTCTGTTGGGGTAATTTTAAAATGAAAATGAGGCCTAATACATTGACAAGGTGTATGCACTAAATAATTATTAAATGAATTCAACTGTTAAGTTTCCATCTTTCACAAAATATTCTGCACTGCCATCTCCATACAGACTTGGATCTAGGCCTCAAAATGTCCTTGGCTCCAGAATGGCTCCCAATAAAGCCTGGAGCCAAAGAAGGCATTTTCTTGGCATTAGGTGGGACTGTCCCTGCCCATCCCAGGGAACGGGACAATGAACAGCACTCAGTTTACAATTTTATACCATAAATGAATTAACTATTTACTCAGCCCTTTGCAAAAGGAAAAGGGGTCTGATGGAAGAGGTGGAGAAGCCAGGTGGCTCTTAGAGAAGGAGGGGTCATGGATGAACACAGGCAGCAATTCTCATTTCTCCTTAAAATACTGAGATAATTCTATTGTATTGATATATAGAGATGATAACTGCTGCCCTGTAGTCAGAGTCCAACATAAAGTGAGCTAGAATAGTTGAAAATAAGGATGTGTTACCTTCCAGCTTAATTTTTCCACAGATTCCTGCACCAAGCATCACCACAAGTGTTTTCCTGCCACTTTGCAAATAAACAGAAAGCCTTGAGCCTCCTCAGTGGATTCGTTTTGTGTTCAGAAAGATGTCAGTGCACTGGCTTTTGTCTCATAAGGGATTTTCAAATAATTAGCTTTTATCTAGGCCTTCACTTAAAAGGAAGATCAGAAAAAAAAATCTTAGTCAAACAGGCTGATTATATTAAAAATCTGCAGGGTGGTTCTGCACCCAGTAAGGCACTGGATCAGTGGCACAGTTAGTGCTGTTTATAAACAGCAAAGCTCTGTACACATTTCCTGTTATAAAATCTTTAAACAGTCTGGAACCATTTTCTGCAGGAATTAAAAAAAAAAAAGGCAAGAAACAAAGGCAAAAATGTAACACTTCGAAGCATACTCAGCTTGAACTATTTCTGTAGTATTACCTCACTGCTGGGAAACCACTGCACTGTGGCCATTTACTGGAAAACTAAATGCATAGAATATGGGAGACATAAAAATTTAATAAACTCAAGGTAAAAGCAGGGAGCTATGCTAAAATCAAGTTCTGAAGGATTTCGGTTAAAGCCAACTGATTCATATGCAGAAACCAAAAATGGCCTTGAGAATTTTCACTTTCTTGTCATGGTTACAGGCAGGTGAAAGGCTTCCAAGAGCTATCACTTACATTTATTTGACTTGCTCAATCTTTCAGTTAATGTCATTAACAGATGGTTAACCTCAAATGTATTTAATGCCAATTTTACAGCTTAAAGTAAATCCAGTGCTCCAACTGCGTTTATTTGTTTCGAAGCCCAAACTGTGGGAGAAGGAACAGTTCCAGTGAATATTAAAATCAGTGGCGTTCTTCTGCTGACTGAAGACAAGGTTGGCTCAAGCCACCCAATCTCAGGTGATGCAATTTAACTCCTGAGCTTTAGAGAACCAGTGACTGGGATGCCTGGTAGGGACTCAGTTCCTTTCCCTAAAGGACAGGGCAATTCCACAGTGGAGTTCAGCAAGAAGGCTGGACGGACACAAACAGCTAAATATTGAAATTACAAATGACAGCTGAGTCATGAAACGCAGCACAGCACAAGGAGGCCTCTCCTGACATCAACAGCCACCAATTCCAAAAGTCAGATTAAGCTTCAAACCTCCCTTCTCTTCACCCCAAACCTCATCTGATCTTGTGCATTCCAGTGCTACAGTAAATACATTAAAAAAAAGTCTTCATGGAAATCAGTGCTTTGTAGGAGTAGATTTTATGATTTGTGTCTGGAGCCTGATATTTCTCACATAACTTCCTGTTATTTCTCACATAACAGCCCTGTCATTCTTCTCAGGAGGTGGGACAGTGCTTGATGCCATGCCTTTTGTCAGGCTGTTGCTGTGCCATTCAGTGGTGTGAGGAGAGGGTGACAGAGCCGTTCTGATGAGCCCTAACTGAGGCTGCTGCTGGGAGACCCCCCCTAGAGACACAAATGACTGTGTCCTGTTTGCTGCTGGTGTGTTTTGAAATTGAATATTCGATGTAAAGGATGACACTGAAAATCTAGGGATAAACAGGTGATGAATGCAATTTTATAAACCCAAAATATTTCTGAAAATTTAATGGGTGTTCTTTAGTTTTAGGGCTGAAGAGGCTCACCCCTCTCAGATGATCTCTTGTTTCCCACAGAAGTGTAGCTTTCTTATACTTCATGCTCTTTTTGATCTGTAAAAGCTGACGTTGCTTGTGGATGTGCCTATTATGTGGCAACTCAAATTTTTGTTCAGTATTAATTTTTATTTTGTTTTTTTTAGCAGATTTGTAGCCAGGTAAGAACTCAGAAAACAGAAGGGAGCTCCTCTAAATCCACATCCTTAGCCACCTTAATGGCTTCTTGCAATTCCTTCACTCCCATGAGAGTATTCCAAGTACTTTTTTTTATTTTTTAGCTTTCATTTCCTCCCACTTGTCTTCCACTTACACAGAAGACTATTTTTCCCCACTGAAAATGTCAGCATTTATTGCTTTGTTGGGCCAGCCCTGAAGAAACCAAAATTGACACAAGGTGTCAAGTCTGCTCTCTTCCTTTTCCTGCTTTCCTTCCCTTTCCCATAAATTAAAGCAAGGTTAAATAAAAACCTTGCTGTGAGTCCTAGAACAGGTAGATCTCTGTCAACATTTTCTTATGCCTGCTCATCCAAGGTTTAAATATGTACTGGAAGAGTTTGTAAAAAATTCCTCTTTTCATCAATTTTACCAATTAACTTTTAGTGTCGTTATAATTATTACACCTTATGTGGGTAGACTCTTCACCTGGGAAAGAATAAAAAAAATTGCACGGGAGAAAACAAAAGGGAAAGGAGCACGTGTGAAGGTTCAGGTTATGAAGTGCCAATGGATGTACCTGATTAATTTTCCCAGCTTTGGGTTAAGACCAAGTGAATGTAATTTCTGTTTGCCTGCACTGATCAAATAGCTGAATGGTACAGATATTACAGCCTTGATTCTGCTTTCCTTCTACAACCTCATCCTATGCTGGTATATCTGTCATAATAACATCCAAGTACCAAGGATATGACACCATAGATACTGATTGTGTAAGTAACTGGATAAAAATGGAAGATCTAGGATTTATTTCCTGTAATTAAGCAAGTATGTGCATTTTTTAAAAATTTAGATCAGATTTTTATCATCTTCTCTGTTGCAATGCCAAAATACTACAACATCTTTTGTTATAATTACTCTCTAACTACACAAAGCTGTCATAGAGATGAGGAAATCTGTGAAAGCCAAGTGATGAACCTCAGTTGTAAGACTGTGGTAAAGGATCTTTTTCAACCTTAACCAGGTGCTGCTTCTCCTGACAAATCCATGGTTATATGAGCTTTTTCACGTGTATAATACCACCCAAAAAGTAACCAGCTCCTTATACCATTCCGCTGATGCTTTGATGTGCATCTTCTGCACACCTTGGCCTGCTGGTGTCTGAAAAGGCCACTCACAAAGAGATTAAAATGTTCTTTACAGTGCACATTGGGCTGTGTCATTCCTGAGATAGTTCAGCTCTTCACTTCTGTACTGCTTTATTTTATTAGTTCAGGCTCCCAGTTCACCAGCACAGTGATTTGTGTGCAGTCTGCCCAGTTCAGGTGTCAGCTCCCAGCCAGGTATTGAGCAGGAATTCCCAGCAGAGCCCTGTAAAATTGCCCAGAGTGTTGCCTCTCCATAACAACTTCTTTTCAGAGCACTTGGGAAGGCCTCCTCCGTGGTCAGCAAAGGTGTGGGAGTGTTTGGACTGGCAGTTCTCCCTGGGACAAAGACCTACTGGCTGCAAAATCTGCTCTGAAAAGGGTGTTCAGAGCAGGAGGCCCCAGTGGGCCTGGCAGGGCAGGATTTCAGCTGGAACTGCTGGAAAACTGGGACCATTAGGCCTGGCTGTGATGTCAGAGGGGTGTCAGCCTCAATGAATCATTTTATCTCATGGAAGCTCCCCTCCCAGCTAAGACTGGCCTTACACCCACAGCTGGTTGCCACAGGAGCAGGTGCCGCAGTGTGGGCCCTCCGTACACCTCTCCAGGGAAGCTGAGACTCACAAAATTCCCTGGTTGAAAGCCTCCAAAAACAAAACAAAGTTCTCTGACCTAGCCTAATCTTAACCTCATGCCATTTGATTTCAACACCCAGAAACCAAAGAAAGCTGTTGAGAAGAGAAATCCACTCAGTGTCAGTAAATTTAACACCTTTTCTAACTGCCACCAAGAAAAACATTGAAAAATGCTCATTTTCAACTCCCATATTTCAAGTTGCTCTATTATTTAAGGCCATCTATCCACAAATTTTGTAAAACAGAGGAACAGTTCTATTATGGCTTGGAAAGCTATCATATATATTTCATTCTCTTTTATTTGGCTCAAAATTTCTGTCCCCATGCCTCCATCATGCTATAGGTTCACTATAAACTCTTTCTTACGTTGTCCTTCTCAAAATATCCTTATCCTGGAAGTTCTATTCCCTTGTATTTGCCACCCTACAAGAGATTTGACAATTATTTGATAATTATTTGACAATTATTTGACAATTGAAAATTCAAGCTGACTGAACCAGTTGAAAAAAACACAACTAGATTTTCTAGATTTGACTATCTTCTTATTTTCCTTTTTCCTTCTGTTACTTCATAGTGACAAAGAAAAGGGAAGAAGGGATAAAAAAGAAAAATTAGGTGGAAATGGGAAAGGAGAAATATCTAAGACCTGGAAATACTAATTTTTTTAGTAAATTAGTTGGGTTTTTTTAATCAGCTTCATGGCTATCTCAACCATCCTAAAAGTTTGACTCAACTCTCTTCATTATGCAAAACTTGAGAAGATTTACTGCAGCTGTCTCTTGGTGTGTCTGCACTGAGTGTGGAACAGAGAAAAGAGGAAATGAATAATGAGACTTGCTGTCTCTGACGTGCCATCCCAACGCACTGGGATCTTCTCTGATGTTTTCTCAGTTTGTTTTCATAAAAATTCATAAGCTCTGCATTTGAATTGGAGTTCTGGCTTGAATAAATCCCAAGACTCGCAGCGAAGCGTAGCTAAGACTGCCAAAATTTCATGCAGCTGTAAATCAAGACCACTCAGGATTCCTGCTATCACCACCTAAAACAATAGATTGGCCAGGTTCTCTTCAAATGTGACAAGTGTGTCCCAAAATTCAGTGTGAACTCTGGCCCAAAAATCAGAAATACTCTAAAATTAAATGGAGTTTTGTCTAGACTGATTTTTCAGTTCTGATGAATGGAAGTAACTGCACAACAGGAAACCAAGCAGTGCTGCTTTGCTCCCTACTCAGCATATTTTGCCCATTTTAAAAATGCCTATTTATAATTTTTCCTTGCATTATTATAGAAAATAATTTTACAACCAAATTAGGCTATGAAAACCAACAAAAATCAGAGGTGTTTTCAAAACCAGCATGGGCCCCACAAGTTGCTTAGAGCTGTCTTTGAACACTGGTGTTTTCTCATGGATTTTTTTCCTTACTCCTTGTTGTAGGAACACTTTGAAGGAAATTTGTGATTTTCCAATCCTGCATATTTTACATATTAAAAATATAATATTAAGAAAAATATAAATAATAAAAGCAGAGAAGCCTGCCTGTGTATGTTCAGGTCACCACAATATTTCAGAGTTTTCCTGCAACCACAAATAAGACACTGAGGAAATTCCATCAGCAGTAGTAAGAGAAACAGTCAATTTTTTTTCCCTTGCAGGAGAAAAATCTGCATATAACAGAATGACAGTTTATATCTTGCCACAGCAGGGAAAGAAAGAAGCATTTAAGGTTTTCATTTTGCTCAATTTCTACATGATTTTGTGATGAACTAATAGTAAGCTTCTAGAAAACTTCAATATATATATCTATTATCTATATGAAAAAGTTGATTTCTCATCCCAATCTGAAGTGAACAGGGAGTTTGATGTATATTTTATTTAAAACTATGAACCCCTTAATTGTTCCTTAGAAAGCTCCTAAAAACACCCTTTACAGATGGACTTCATTGTGATGATACCTGGGGCCAGTCAGAGTTTAAGTCAAAGTTCACAGGGGCAGAACTCTCCGTTGATTTGACAGGGAGGAGAATTTCTTCTATGCTCTTGTGAACAACCCATTGTGTCTAAAGATGAACTACAGAGCCCAGGAATTTCTCCAAATTCAGTGGTAGTTGCTTCTCTTTAAAAGGAGAAGGCAGTGAAGAAACTGCTGTTACTGTGGAGGAATTGATGCTGCAGGAATGGAAAAAAGCTCCCGTTTGACCTGGAACAGAGAGTTCTTAGAGAGCATGGTCAGGGAGAGAGGCCCTGTGCTTCCAAAATACAGCTCAGAAACCATTCTAAGCCACCTTTTAGACTTTGAATATTTAAGGCAGGTTTTATTAATTAATTTCTTTCATTAATTGCTAGAAAACACAAAATTCAGAGGAAGGCAGCTGTCATTTGTTACCTGTAGACTAACTGATAAAAGCACAGTGAAAGATGAATTTTCACTGGATGTTAAGTGGGAATGAGAACTGTGGATGGTTGGGGAGGGGATTTTCTGTGGAGGGAAGCCATCAGAAATTTCTGTCTGTGACAATGCCAGGCTGCCTGTAATGACTGAGGAGTAGGAAGACTCAGTAGTGTTCATTAATTTTAATTGTTTTTAACAAATTCAGTGGTACTTGTAGAGTCTCTCGTCACTGCTTGGTTTCCAAAATGAGTAATTAACATTATATTGCATTCATATCAACACTTTATCATGTCCTCCTTCTGTGACTGTGCTGCTTCCTGATTCTCTCATGTAGATGAGTTATTTTGAATTATCAGTATCAGCTTTCTGCTCTTCATTGATTATTACCACTTCTTACTGATTTAAAACTGGCTTTTATAAATTATTGATGCCTCATCAAAAATTCTCTGTTGTTAATAAGACCCAAAAGACTGGAGTTTGAGGTTGTTTTTTGTTGTTGCAGGTTAATTTAATTTATGAGCTGGTTATATGATATCTACTTTTCTTAATAAACATGTAGAATTTGGGTTTGCACAGAGAAGGCTGAATATGAAGCTCTATTTAGACAAAGTTTGGAATTCAAGCATCCTATAACTATAGGAAAAACGTATCTGTTTAAAAGCAAGGGAACTCAAGTGCAAATTTCAAAGAGAACTATCACTGTTTATGTATTACTTTTCAAAATTCAAATTGTAAATAAATAATTTTTACTGTACCAAAAAATCCCTTAAGATACTACAGAGATTGGTTTTGTTACTTTTCTATGAAATTTTCATTATGATTTAGAAAACTCCCTAAAATTATCATAAGTAAAGGATACAGAGGAAGAATTATTGAGTAAGGGTTCATTAATAAAAATAAAGGAATTCAAGAACAACCGATTTAAAGTGCTGGATAAACTGGACTTTTTTAAGGTTTAGGTAAAAATTTAGGAAAAAAAAAGACAGCAAATACAGGCAGCTATAGATACAAAATTTACATTCCTAAGTTCAAATAAATCCAATTTTAACTTGCAGTTTATGATCCCAGAGAGAACTGGATACACTCAATGGAAACTTCAAGTGAGATCACCACATCCTTTACCTATTGAAACCAGGCCAGGAAAAAAAAAAACAAGTCAAAACTTACAGCTTATTGAGTCTTCCTAGTGTGAAATCTACTTTATTCTAAAAAATTAATTTTAAAATAACCCTGATTTTATCAAAAAGTTGGTTGTTTATAATGCATATATTGCACATATTCTGCCAGCCACAAGTCTGTTTTTCACCAAGAAAAGGTAAATATACTGGGAAGAAAGCAAACTAATAAATTTTGAGGTGTTTGGCACAAGTCCCACATGTGACTCTTTGTTTTTAAAGTTGATGAGTAGTTTAGGAGTGTTACAACTTCACAGAAGGAAGAAAGAAGTGGAATGCCACTGGAGAAGGAAAATGTCTTGCTCCTTGGATTTTTGCCATCTTTATATATATATGCCAAAAAGAACACTCTGTTGGGGGTTGTATATATTATAAAACTTCTTGTCTATAAAAAATAAAGTTTGTATAAATAACAAATCATTTGTGATTTAAAACTTTCTGGTATAAAAAGCTATTTTTCCTCAAGGTTGTGTTTTATACCTCTGGATACTTCGCTGTAATTTTTAGGAGTGGCCTAACAACCTCAGTCCTCCATACAAAATAAGATATATGTGACAATTCATAGATTTTTAAAAATTTTCTCCAGATAAGCAGAGCAACAATTGTAAAAATTGATAAAGTGGATGCATTCCACTTTGTGCAAATCGACTGCTCCTACTCCATTAAAATTTAATTACCATTATGAGAGGAAAACCCCATTATTAGCATCTCTGGAGGGTGAATTTCTCTGCACTAGCAGCATAAAAGGTGCTTGGGACATGCAAAATTCGTGGCTGAAACTGCAGTTAAGGCAGACAAGGACATGAAAAAAAAATGAACAAACCCCCAGTTGTTGCTTTGGGGTTTTTTTGAAAAATACAAAGCCAAGTTTCAAACCCCGAAGTTAACAAAGCAAACGTTGTCTCTGTAATAAGGTCCCTAATGTTCGGTGATGGATGCTGTGATTAACAAATATCAGGGTGGTGAGTCAGCACCTGCTTTCAAGATGCTTGGAGGGCAAAAATCAGTTTTCCCAGACACCAGCAAAGCATGGCAAATCTCTGCCCTCACTTCTGCCTTTCTTAATCTTTCACCTTTCTTCCTCTGGAATTTAATTTCAGTTCCCACAGAAAACAGCTTTGTTTTTTTTTTTGGGGGGGGGGGTGGTTGTTTGTTTTGTTTTTTGTTTGTTTTGGTTTTGGTTTTTTGTTGGATTTTTTTTTCTGTTTTTTGTTTTGCCCTAACTAGCTTGGAAATAGACAGATATTTAATCAATTAACAGCTTAAAAAGTAAATTAAACTCCTTTCACTTTTGAACTATGAATCAGTAACGTGTAATTTGTAGATGCTGTAGGAAATACCATTATTTTTAAAATAATTCCTTGGATATTTTTATTGTAACTGTGGATATTTACCCTTTATGTTTCATGTGCTAAGTCCTCTTAGTTCCAGTAATTTACATTGTCCTTACAGATTATCTACAACAGAAGATGTTTGCTGTGACCACTGATTTTATCTTGTCTGCACATTGCTCTCTGAGCAAAAATTAAACATTTTAATGCAATTTTGCCTGCTTTATTTATCATCACAATACCAATAAATAAAAATTATCTCATTTTAGAAGAAAATATTTTCATTCCATTTCCAGTGGAATATAGTCCGACTACTGTTATGCAGACCAATGCAGTGACAAAAAAAAAAGTTACTAATTACTATCCATATTCTGCCTTTCATGTTTATTCTGAATACAGAAATATTCTGAGGGTAGTAGATTTTTAATTATATGCAACAGCTGAAAGCTAAAAAGAAGACTCAGGAAAAAAAAAAGAAGATTTCTTAAGGATCCTTATTTTTGACAGAAAATTTGGAAAATATTTATTTTAAGGCAGGCCAGCAGCCACATTCTTATTCACAGCCTCTACTCACAAACTTGAAGGTATATTTTACCTTTTTGCACTGCAGAGAGGTGGAAGGTGGAAGGGAAAACTTCACTTAAACTGGCTCTGAAAAGAGATGTTGCTCTGCATGTGATGCTATTATAATTCAAATTCTTTTCAAAATATCAGATTGTTCTGTGATAAGGTGTCCAAAAGCTATATTCACATAGGATGACAGAAAATTAATTGTAATTGCCTGACAGAATTATTTTCCAGCATCCCATATATAAGATTAAGAACAACAGCTTTTAGAAATTATACTTTGAAATGTATTTGAAATTAAATACTCTATTCTGTATATTGAGATAAATTAGTGCAAAGAGAGGAGATTTTAATCTTTTGCATTACTTTATTAGTATAAAGTTTTTAGATAAAGTCACTGATTTTAGCACTTTAAAGATTTGTGGGTTTAAAAGTAGCAGATTCTCGACACTGATCCCACTTTTATGAGCCATAACAAATAGATCTGAGGTTAAAGTCATCTTTCTCCAGCTCAAGAAGCCCTTTGCCACCCAGTTTTCCTCTTGACTCCTTACAAATATTTTGGCAGCAGCAATGACTCCCCTGCAATGCATCTCCCAGCCTGATTGCCACTTGATTTGAACAGGCTGCTTGAAAGCAGGAACAAACCAGGCTCAGGAGGTCCCTCTGCCATCTGCATCTTGAGCCCCCACACTATGCAAGAGCAACTCAACCAGGGTAAAGGGAAAAGTGGAAAAAAAAATTGGGTGGGATCATGATTTTCATGCCAATCTGTGTGTTGGTGATTGAAAATTGATTTCATGGCTTCGCAGCTGATGGATAGTTTTTCCTTGACAGATTCCTTTCTTCCAGGACATCTGGAACAGGTAAAATATTGTTAGTGCTATTGTTTCCCAGAGAATCCTTGAATGTGCAAATACCACTCCTAAAGGTCTGTACTGAAAAATAAATATAGATGGGTATCACCATAAAAATACAAAAAATGCCACTATTTGGTTTTTGATTACCCAGACAGAAATGACAGTTGTACTTTGGCCTTCCTTCTGGAGAGAATCACAAAGCAGGATGGTTTTATGATTCTCCTGAGGGACCCTGAGTTGCACAAATTTAAAACAAGGGCTTTGTAGGCACAGGGCCCTCCACGGGTGTGAGGAGGAGGAATGCTGATTAATGGAACCCAGGGACCAGTAAACAACTCTTCAATCTAACACAGCCAAGTAAATGAAGACAGTACACATAAATCAATAACAACATTTCCATTTCATCTCCCCCCAGAAATGCTCAACAGCCAATTTTTTATCAGTGAGTAAAAGTGGAGGTGGGAGGCTCTAATGTAATTCAGTTGCAGAAGCCCTCAATAAGTACATTCCAGGGCATTTAAAGAAAAAAAAAAAAAGAGCCTTGTGTCAACACTCAGATCGTGCTGATACTCAGCTGTGCTACTTTTGAGTTGCAACAGAAGTTCCCAGGGCCTCGTGTTTATCTCTAAAGTGTCTGGAGATCACGCAGTGACTTGGATTAATTTGAAATCACATCACTATGCTACAACAGAGATGGTATTTATAAATGGAAACATTCATAAAAGGGAAACATTTATAAAGGTTACAGAAATGGCAGTGCTGTCTTACTATGGCATGGAAAAAACAAACCAAACTGAAAGCCACAAACCAAAGCACACAACCAAACAAAAACACGACACAGACACAAAAAAAGAAAAAAAGAAGATCCCTGAACAGGATAGCAAATTGCACTTGAAATATGGAACAGATCCATGGCTTTAGGAAGCAGGAATCCAAAGGAAGGAGTGTGTTCAATACTGGCCTGTCAGAAATTTCTCAACAGCAGAAGAGAATCCTCCTTCAGAAACAGGCTAAGGAAGATTATAAAGTGTGAGACAGAGACAGTAAGAGGTGCATTTATTTCGGAAGTGTGGGCTGTCTCCACAGGTCTCCGTGGATCCAGGAGGGATCAGCCTTGGAGAAGTCTGCTTTGCTATTTATTGTTCCTCATAAACCATTTTTTGAATGAGTTATAAAATCATAGCATCAGATTGGAAAAATCACATAATTAGGTTGGGAAAGGCCTCTAAAATCAAATCCAACCCTATGCTTCCTTATAAAGAGAATTTTGACCTCTGACAACCAGGCGTCCACTCTGTTGGGGAAGAGAGCTGTAGGATGCGAACACATGGCATGGGAAACTGGAATTCAGGCTGGGACTGGAAGTTAAGATCCAGCTTAAAAGCTGGAGAATTACACAAGTCAGGTAATCACTTCTGGTCTGGGACGTGATGATGATGAACAGAAAAATTCACAGGTGCATTTCACCTACAGAAAACCAGTCCCATCTATACCTCCTAGTATATGCATTTGGGGAAGCTGTAAGGGATTGATCACCCTTCTAGGGTATTTAAAGTCCAGTTAAAAATTCTGTAGTAGAGATACATCATTCTGTATAAACTTTTTATTTCTAGGAGGACTTAAAGAATATACAGATTTTCTGAGCCCACATTATATAGGACTCTGCAAACCCATCTACCAGCCTAACTACCCAATATGGGTGGACTTTAAAAAGAAATTGTAAGATGCTAGTTCAGTAAAACAGCATTCATGGGCATTTTGGAGGTCTCAAAGGAATTTATGGGAGTTGAGATTTGGCCTGGTATAGCAAGGCCAGTGTGTTTGGAAGAGCTCCTGCTGGCTGTCACATACCATAGTGCTGTTCTCAGCAGAAAGCTGTAACCATTCAAACGCGTTTTGGGTGCTTGAACTTGTAAAAATTGACAATATTCCTAATAATGATCACGTAAAGTAACAAGAAAAAAGAAAATTACTTCCTCTAAAAAAATTGAAACCTATTTATATAAAGTTCCTTTTTTTGTTTCCTAAGACAAAAGGTACTTTTATGTGATATTTAGTAACAATATTAAACATTCCAGTCATGTTTAGAGCAGAAACCAAAGATGACAAGCCCTATTTACTATGCAAGCAGTACAATCTCCAAAGAAAAAGCCTTCTCACATTAAATGAAATATTTGGTTCCAGTTCCAGGGAGCTGAAATTTTATTACTGCATTCCTTAAAAACAACATGAGCCTTGTAAAAATTATTAATGATTACAATGAAGGTCAAGAGAGGTGACATTTCCCATGACCTGCCCTGAAATCTTTGGGTTTTCTTCCATATGCTTGCCCTGGACTTTGCATTTGTCAGACCAGGCTTTCAGTTTTCATGGCTGAGGGGTTTCTTGGGGGCATGATGTGAGTTTGGTTTTTTGTTTACTTGGTTTTTAATCAGATATTTTTCCTCTGTGCTCTCCTTGGGAAAGTACAATATCTTAAAGTGTGGGAAATACACACACATCATATGTAGTGTGCTATCAAACAGATATTTAACAAAATTCTATTGGTTTTATTACCTCAAAGCCAATCTCTTGACTGGGTCTCAAACCATCAATAATTAGCAGTATTAGCTTGGCCATCTAATTGTACCAAAGGAGTTCCTGACGAGAAGCCTCTACTTTTAAATAAAATTGTAAATGCACATTTCAAGGATGTTTTAAGCTTCAGGAATGTCTGTTTAATTTTAAGAGACCTAGGGGTCTTTCATAACCTCACTCTTTCCACTCTGTCGTTTAGGAGCCCCTCGCCATTACCTGAAGGAGTTACCTGCTGGAAATGAAAATCAAGGACAAAAGTAATCACTGGTGGTTTCTGCAAATTGTTGATTGCAGCTGCAGCAACTACACACATATCATCACCTCATTCCCGCAGCAAATTCAACACTTACGTCTGCAAGGTTATTCTTGTTCTACTGCAAATAGCTCTGATTTGGATTCTTTCTATTGGGGAACATCTTAGTGCCTTAGGTAAAGGGTTCTTGTTTCAAGGCCCCAAAAAGGCACTTCCTAATCACCATACTCACCTGTTTTCTGTAAGACTAACACCTAAAACCTTACTTTTACATTTAGTTCCACTTCTAGATACAAGCAGAAAGGGTTATTATTCTTTACACACTGCAAAATAAAACCAGGGGGAGATGTGCAGGGTGAAGAAGAACAGTCTCAAGGTGTGTGTGCATCCAAGGGATAATGATTTCCAACATTTGGCCACTTGCTCTAAAATGATAAAAAATAAGTAAGAGTTACACTGTCAAAACCAATAATGTAGCAAACAAAGGACATTATTTTGTTGTTGATTAAACTGTTTCATAAAGAGTTCACGCATCCTAACTCTCTGCAGGTTTTTAATGCACACTGCATGTTGCTGTTGATGCATTTCAGGATAATGACATCATGACATTCTTGTCATTGAAGCTTCAATTTAGTAAATACAGACTATTCTCAGTACTTGGGAATATCCTGAAATTCAAATCTGAGCTCAAGCTTAAGCACCACTATGAGTTAACTCCATTAGAAAAGGAAAAGAACACAGAAGGAGAAAGATAAATATCACAGGAATTTACAAGTTTTTGATTATTTTTACACACTTCATAGATAGCAGGTACGAATGTGAGAGCTCTTGATTCCCTTGCTTCTTCAGTGATGCTTTCATGATCAGGTGCAAGAGTGGAAGGGAATACCATGGAAGTGGTAATTTGCGATAGGATGTTATTCCATTGAAGATAACACATTTTCTAAGCTTATTGAAGTTTAGTGCATTGTGTCTTGAGTTAATGGAGTTCCCTGAGGAAACCAGAGAGAAAATAATGGGATTTATGGGTGCTGAGTGTTTCCTAAGGACAAGAGGCTAAATCTAAAATATATTCAGGAGTTACTCCCCAGTTTAGTGCTCCACAGAGAGTCTCCAAACCATGAGGTGCTGGTTCACTCCCACCTCCTCCAGCCACAGCAGCCATCACCTTCTGTTCATTACAGTGAATTACAGCAGTATTGGGGTGTCCTGCCTTTTACATACAGCAAAGAAAGCTGCACCAGCTCCAAGAGCTCAGGTTTTGGGCATGAATCAACACAGCCATGGCTCTTCCACAGCTTCTTTTGGTGAATTTATGTATCCATGTATGTATATATTTATGTATTTCTAAATATGTACGTGCAGGACTTGTTACATGTGAGGTGAAGAAGAGAAAAGGCTGAGAAAAAGCTTTATTTGAAGGGATCAGGTAAGCATCTTAGTAAACAGGGTTAAAAAAGAACTTGGGAAAAAACAAGGATTAAGGATTTCTTACACCGTTGTAAACACTGCTTGCACACTAACTTGAAAGACATGGTTCTCATTAGTCCCAGCAAAACACAAGATAAAAAAGAAAAAAAAATATATATACCATAAAGCACAGAGTGATTTTAACCAGTGACACCAACTATGCACTGAGTCAGTACAATCCTAACATGAGTGAAAATGTTGCAAGTGGCTGCTGTTGACAGTAAATTTTCCTGCTGCTGCTGGTTTATCTCTCCATGCCTGATGATGCAAAGGCTTTCCAAGTGCAAAACACTTTAAAATACTTTAATACAGCCACATTGTATTAAAATCTCTGAGGGTACCTACAAAGGTGTATCCCAAAACCTTTTTTCACCAGTTGATTTTGTGCTTATTTAACATGTTTCAATTAAAACCTTGAAAGGGAACAGTACACTGAGCAGATTCCCATTTATTCTTATCCAGAGAGCACACCTGGAATATATCACTCACTGCTGCCTTTTCTGCTGCTGTGCAGGGCACTTAGATAACAAAGCCACAGTGGGAGACCCAGCTAAGATATAAACTTGAGTACAACTTTTAATTGAACCTGGAAAAAGAGACCATTGCTGGGAAGCATGAAAACCCTAAGAGAACCAAAATCAAAAAGGAGCTCAGTGCTACACATAGGGAGCGTTTTTTTCCAAGTGCTCTGAATAATTTTCTTAATATTTTTAAAAGCTGTGTGGTACTGCACAATGGAAGAGGAATTATGTTACAGTTTCAGATGAGGTGTGTTGAAGGAGCCAGGGCTGATGCAGTTTGCAGCCTTGGAGTTTGCCTTCTCACTTCAAAGCTGTGTGCCAGCCTCAGGCTCCGTGGCTGAGGGAAAAGCAGGAGTGTTCCCTGTGTACGTGACCCCGTTTACGTGCAGCCCTCCAGGATCTGCAGCAGGCACTGGAAATGTGCTCAGTCTCCACCAAACCCAGGCAGAGATTCCAGTGGCCAGATAGCAGCTCTGTTTATCAGCCTGTAAACAAAATTCACTGATAAAATTGGCCTTTTCTTCTTTTCCATAAATCTCCCCTCTGGATTTTTTTCTTTTTCCTAACAACTGTCACGATGCTGATGAAAAACAATCTCTTTGCCTTTTTGAACCTGGTGTCTCTTACGACAGCAATCTTTTATAAAACCAAAGAAAGTAGAAGAGCAGTGCTTTAAGGGAATGGCTTGGTAGATTTTTAGGGTTTTTTTTTTAATAAAACACAGTAATTCCAGATGAAATAGCAACAAAAAGCTTTTACACTTAATAGCTGAAACAGTTGCCTTATAAATAGGTTTGGAAGCAGCCTGAATTATTTCAGGGCAGTTAAGTGGACTGTAACCAGCTGCAAGTTTAATATCCAGAATAATACTGCTGATACTGGATTTTTAGATTCCCTTACTTAGTTTGTAAAAGGATGACATCAACTGAAGACTTACTGGGATTTCTGGGTGTTGAAGAGTACTTTATCTACATTTTCAAATAGACTGAAGCAGAGAATATTTCAGTGAGTACAGCACAAGGCATGACTAACGAAGTCTTGCTTGCTAATGCTGGAAATGTGATTTTTTTTCTTCACAACATTTGAAAAGTTGGAAGTTCCCACTAGTTTCATTTTGCACAAAATCCACTTTTAACAGAACAGATAATCAAGCAAAAGCAAAGCAAATGTGGAACTGTGAGAGCTGCTTGTCATATTCGTAATTCTTCTTTTTTTGTGTTTCACCTGTCCTTTCTGTCACTCTCGTTCCATAAGCAACCATCAAAAACCCTGATTTAATGCTTCTTTAACACAGTGAAACCCAGGGAAATGCAGATAACCCTAGAGAGCTACTCAATGAGCACTGAAATGGACTGGGGAGGGTAGAAAGGAGAGTTATTGTTATTTTTATTTGAATTCCATTCCCAGCTAGCAGAGAGAATCTAATGAGTTCACACCAGGCATCCCCCCACTGCAGATTAATCTCCATTATGGAGCACAGCCCATAATGGGGCATAATTGTGGCCCATCACATCCAAATTATTTTTCCAATATCAGAACTCTCTGGATGCTTCACAAAAAGGGGGAAAGATGTGAACAAACACAGAAATGCCTCAGGACATTACCAGAAAATAGTGAATGGTAGATAAATATACATTATGTACCTACCCCTATTTTCACAGCAAAATCCATTCTCTCAGGTAGTATTTTCCTGCCCTGGAAAATGGTCTTTTCAGAGCAATATTGAAGAGGATAGAAAATAATGTTAAATACGTTTATTTCCCCTTAATATGGCTGTAATACCTCTCTGTGTGCAGCATTCTTTCTCCATCAATGTGTATTCTATGCCCACAAAGACAGACTTTATTAAGGGTTTGTCAGCCCATCTCCTGAAGACATTCCCAGGGGATAACAGTGGGACAGGCAGTGATAAGGGTTGCAGATGTTACATCAGAAAAAAATTCTGGTAGTAAAAAACAGCAGTAAATACAGTGTTGTTGGACTCCTAGACTTGCGTGATGACAAATGTGTAAATATTTTACCATGACCATTGAGTTTGGTGAATAACTGATTAAAAAATACCTGTATGTAGAACAAAAAATTCTCAGGAATCTAGAGAGCTGTCACTCTCACTTTTCAGCCTTCTGATGTTTTCATTCTTGTGATGGAGTTTCTCACGCTGTTTTTTGTAAACATGCACATGTTTTTCTAACTGTCTTTTTGTTTTTCTTTCCTTCTCCTAGGAGGAGAAAGGTTTGATGAACTTTGTCATTGACCAGTGTCATTGGAGAGGTGGTAACTTCACCTTCCAATCGATGGTCGTTTCCAGAACTCTATATAATGTAAAAACCAAAATAAAGTTTTCTCTCTTCTTTGCCTTCTCTCAGGTGTGGCTGCGTTTGTCTCTACGTTTTGTGTTGCTCGATAGAGTGACACAGAGAGCCATATTTTCACTGAAATTACAGGGATTTGGGGAGAATTGATGATATCAGCCACAGCCAAAAACACTTTTTCCAAGCAAGGGGCTGGGTCTACTTTAGTACCTTAAGAGAATAAGTTTCTTTTGCTTTCTTTTGGTTTCAAAAATCAGCAATATTTCAAAAGGGACATTAATAAGCAGTAACTAACACTGAGAGCAGGAGGACCACCTACCACAGAATCATTAAGGTAGAAAAGGACCTCCAAGATCATGGTGTCCAACCTTGGACCAGACAGCACCACATCAACTAAACCTGCACTTTAAACCTAAGCACTGAGTGCCACAGCCAGTGGTTCCTTACTCCCTTCCAGGGATGTGACTCCAACATGTCCCTAGGCAGCCCCTTCTGATTTTTGACCACCCTTTCAGCGAAGAAAATCTCCCTCCTGTCCAACATGAACCTCCCCTGGTGCAGCTTGAGGGTATTTTGTAGTCAAAGATTGCATTCACAGATGTCAGAAGAGATTTAACAGAACATGAAAACCACATGACAGAGAGAATTCTAAATTTGACAGATAACATAAGGTTTAACAGGTGGATTTGTTTGGCCAACCTATTTTTTTCTACACAAAATTCTAAATTCTCATTGCCCAGTGTTGCACAATTTTTACAGGTGCACAATTTTTAACAGTATTTTGCCATTATAACTCCTAGGACACATACAGAGTAGGACATACAACAGAGTAACTTTGTTTTCGTGCTGTTTCATTACCCTTGAACAATGGGGAAAATTTGCCCAGAAATGTACATTTCTGTAATAGGTGTGGTGGTCACTGAGAGGAAAAATGGAAGCACAGAAGCATTTCCAGTTCTGTAAATCAGCCTGAGAGAAGCAGATGGAACCAAGTCCTCCCTCTGATAAAACGATTATCTCCATGGTCAGGGCATTTCAGGACAGCTGCTGGAATATCTGATGAGGTGTTTACAAGGAAAATTAGAGGCACCTTGCATTGCTGTGCTGGCCCTGAGCACTTACCCAGATCTAGGAGCATTTATTTGGCAGGAATTTGTCCATAGTGATAAAAGGGGAAATTCTGATCTCATCCCATGGTGGGAGGCTCAGCCAATATACAGGATAAAAGCTCAAATAACAACGATATTTTTGTTCATGCGAACAAAAATTCTCTGCGAACCACTCTGAAATAATGGACAAGAGAGTTGACACAGATCCTTGGAAAGCATCAGTCTGAGAAATCAAATTTGTAACTCATGTTTCCAGCTAAGCAAGGGATCAAAACCCTTGTTAGAAGGGAGAGAGGGGAAGAGAAAAACTTGAAAAAAATCTTTAAAAATTTAAAATTAAGCTCCCTTTGAAGGCGATAATTCTGTAACTACGCTTGGTCATGGAGAAATAATTCTGAATAATTTTGAACACCCCCTTGGAGAATTCAGCCACCAAAATATTTTCTTCTTTTCCTGCCCAAACCACTGTTTTTCTTTTGGTGCCACTGAAGTGAGAAAGAACTGGGGTGAGTAGAACCATTCAGCATCTTAGCCTTGTACATGAGGCCAGAAAATGGAAGAGTCTGAAGTGAAACTAATTAATTTTGCTCCCTCTGCTTCCCTTTGCATTGCAAGACTAATATTTTTAATGGGTGCCAACTGGACATAGATACCCCGGCAAAGATTTGACCCAAAAGCAAAGGTCTGACCCAAATTTAAATTCAGTTCCCAAAGAATGTTAAAGCTATCATAAACCAGAAGAGAATCCACTTTAAAAGGCTCTGTGCAGTTCAGAATGACTTTTCTTGTCTCTTCTGCTTGATTTATAATTTAAATAAAGAAGGGAAGAGAAGCCCAGAGCATGCAGATTTTCTAGAGGCAAACCAGAACCTTCTTGGATTTCTGTGCTATAAGGTCAGCCCCCAACAGTGCTCATTAAGATTCATTAATTAATGAATTAATATAGCTGAATCTTTTTAAGTAGGAATCGTGTCATAGATTTTACAAGATTTAAAAGTAAGAAAAAATCCTAAGCCTGAAAGAGTTAATGACATTTACCAGCCCATCAGTGCAAAAAATGTCTTCTTGTAGGGGAAATCAGAGGTGGGGTGCTCCTGCCCTTGGGTATCACTGAGTGACTCCACCTCAGGAAGCTTTATCTGGGCTGCTTTGGACCATCCCACTTCCGACTGCTGCTTCCCCTGCAGCCTCCCATCCTTTCCCCGCTGTTTTATGTGGAACTCAGCAGCTCTGGCACTTTCTGTTTAACTCTCCCTGCAGGGACCAGCAGTGAGGGAAGTAAACACTGTGCTCTTGTTTGCAGCGCACAGGCAAGCCAGGGAAAGGCTCCAGTCCTGGCATCCTTCAGGGAGGCTGCTCGGTGCCAAGCTGGGAGCACAAAGACACTCCAGCAAATATGGCTGTGGTACTGCCTGAAACTTCCCAACTCATTTTGGGAGTCTCTAGCTATTAGAGCTCTGCTTAGGAGCATCTCTCCAGCTTTACCCCTGCAATTACTGTGTTTGCAGTTTGCCAGCTGGTTTTAAGGTGAAAAAAAAAATGGTCTGAAGGAGAGCTTTGGCAGCTGGATGCAAACTGGAGGAGGCCTGAGCCTACCTAAGTACCCAGGGGTGGAGGATGCCAGAATGCTGAAGGCAGTGTTCAGTTTTGTCCTCTCACCTCACGTTTTGTGCCACATGGAATTTGACTGGATCTACCCAAACACTTTTATCAGCTGGTTGCAGCCCACTGCTCCTCAGACAAATTCCAACCAACCTCCACTTGATATTGAAACAGGTTTGCTTCTATACCAGTACTGCCACTCCTCACTTAACTTGTGACGTGGCACAAACACCAACTACAAACCTAAACATCAGCACACAGAGGTCACAGGTATGTTGTTTTGGCTTTCTTTTTTTTTTTTTTTTTTGGGTCATACCCTCCTACAGGTGGCCTCTAGGATGAAGACGTAGTTTTAATAAAAATAGTCTGAGTGTGTTATGGAATGCATTTAAACTTGGGGACACTCTTTTTTCATTGTATACTGCCAGTTGTTCTGATGCTTTTCACTGCTGGGGTTATATCCACTGAACTCTTGTGAAAATAAGCAATTTCTGAAGCTAATGCAATTTTCTGAAGCAATAAGGTAATTGTTTTCCTGCTGCACCCACAAATCATTCCCCTACACTCTCCATGTTTCAAACTGACATGTAGCGTATGCAAATGTTTGGCGCTGTGCTATTTTTGAATTATGCTTCTGTATCCACTGTTCTAAGAGGTTTTTATTTATATCTGCTGTGCTATCTCAGACTACACACATGATGACAGCAAATATCTCCAAGCTTTGAGAGATTTCCAAAAAGATTTTTATTCTTGAGAAAATTATTGGACAGGTCTTATTAAATGCCACTGAAATCTAATTGTACACTAAAGGTCTCTAATAATTCATTTGCCCAGTCAGACCTGCAAGGCAGCTGTAAATCAAAAAACTTCGTGGCCTGGGGATTCAACTCTAGGTCCAAGATCAGGGGAAAAAGATCTGGACCTATTCCAAGTGAAATCTTCCAAGTCCCTGGCACATCAAATGTTAAGAAGCCATCTTGCTTTTCCACTGTGGTCTACCCTAAGTGTGTCATGGAAAACTTGCCACACACTGATAGATGTGAAAAACAGCACTTCTTCCTTAAATAAAGCAGCACTGATGCTATGTTCAGCAAACCGAATATATCCTGCCAAAGATGACAAAAATTCATAGGGATTTAGGTTTAGCTCTTTTAATTTAGGCACAAAGACTTGCATTGTTGTAAGAAACTGGGCTTACCTTAGTTCTGACTTAAATGATCCAGGTTTGAAATGTTATCAGACCACGTACGTGTTAAAAAAGAAAAAGTGTTCAAACAGTTCTGTACCCTTCAAAACAGGGTTTCCAAAAAGAAAGAAAATTTATCTAAAAAGGGACAGAGAGAAAGGAAAGGGGAAGACTTATTTTGTTTGGAGCACACTGCACCTGTGCTGCCTTTAAACAGCTTAACTTTGATCCAGCCTTAAACCCAAGTGCATTTGCTTTTCCAGTATCTCTACTCCTAACCTTCAATTCTGTTTGGCAGTCAGGGCACCTTGCCAGCGAAAGGAGAGTTCAGAACAGTCTCAGTGTCTGACCTTGAGAACTCAGACCTTCACCTCCCAGACTTCGACCTTCTGGAAAAAAGTCTACTGAATTTTGGACTGAGCATTTGTAACAGGACCAGAAAACCAAACATACAAGCAGGAGGAAAATACTCCTCTGCATAAAGAAAACACAGAAATTTGATCCCACAAGATAAGAGAAATTAATGAGATAGAAAAAGCACTATACAGTGATACTACTCAGACTTCCTCATGTGAAAGAAGCAGCTGCTGTCTTAATGTAGGCTTGAGAAGGAGAAAGTATGAGTACATTTCTGCAGCAAAGAAAGTTTGAACTCCCTGAAACTTACTCGCTATGCAATTGGAAATTTCATTTTAGTGCTCCAAATGTATATTTAGAAACTGGGAATCATGTATATATCCTGGCACAAATGACATCTTCTCTCTTGCTCATGAACATATCCCTCCAAATCTGGACAAGGTGACTGGAAAGCCCAGTGTGATCTTTGAATGTTACGGGCAGGAAAGACAATCATGTTAGACAATTAATCTGTATGTTTTTACTAGAGTGTTGCATTCACAGACCAGCTGCAGAGCCCAGAACAAAAGAAACGAACAAAGCCAAAAAATCCTCTTCAGTGTAAAAAATTCTACATCACTTATCCTTATACATTATCACTTATAAAAACACAGGGTTTTAGTAAGCAATAAATTAAAATCAAGTCACACTTCCTAATGTACCTCGGCATCCAAATGCTTCTGCCAATGGACAACAACACATTCAGAAATGTGAAGCTCTACCTCCTGTTCCCGAAGGGAACCACGACCCAACACCCCATAGGGACATCCTCAAGCAGCCAGGCACAAACCACCAGCTGCCTAAAAGTCCCACACTACAGCACGAAGCTCCCTATCTTACCTCACTGTTCCACTCTCGAGCTCGAAGCCGCCGCTACTC
>VXAX01004289.1:3699512-3755136 GCA_013399835.1 Leptocoma aspasia | reverse complement strand
GGGGCGGGCCCGAGGCTGAGGGCGCGTCCCTCCTCCCCGGGAGCCCCGAGGGGGTCTGGGCCGAGCTTCGCGGGGGATGGGCCCCGCCCCTTCACGGAGATGAGGGCGTTTTTTATGTTTTGCTTAGGATTGCACGCAAAGTAACACCCCGTCGGAGAGAAATCTTATTTACAGGATGTCTTGTGGAAAAAAACCCCACAGGACCAGTTAAGTTGGGAGAGGCCTCAGAGATCATGGAGCCCAGGCTCTTAGCCAACACCACCCTGTCAGCCAGACCGTGGCACCGAGGGCCACATCCAGTCTTGCCTTAAACACCTCCAGGGACCGTGACTCCACCCCCTCCCTGAGCAGCCCATTCGAATGTCAAATCACCCTTTCTGTGAAGGAATTCTTCCTAATGTCCAATGTGGGTCAGTACATTGCTGTACTCTACTTCAATGAGACCCTGTTAATTCCCCAATGATCTTGTCCTTATCGGAGACACGGTGAGCGCCTCACCGGCCTCCTGTCCAGGACCAGACAGGAAAGTGCTGAAGGTCATTTCACAGAGCAATCAGTGAACATAGAAACATAAGAGTTTTTTCTTTTTGAAGTCACCAGGGAATAACTTGGCACAAGAAGAAACTGAACTCACCTTCTACTCTTCTGCTTCTCCCCATCATCACACTTGTTTTCCTCCTTTTCCCCCAGCTACCTCCTGATGTCTGGAAAATACTTCCTTTTTTTTTTTTTTTTTTTAGGATTTAGTACTGTGACAAGAGTTAATAATCTGTGAAAGCTTCTGGACTGTTTTGTTTTGCTGGGTTTTTTATCTGTCCGTTATTGATTTAGTATCTTGTCAAACCTCGCAATTCTCATGATACAAAGAAAATGTACCATGGCTTTTCAGAACACAGATTTGTATTCTCGCTTCTTTCTAGAGTTGTTTATCTTCTCTTTTTGAACAGGTGTCCAGTAACAATTTTTTCTGCAATGCCTAGCCTAAAAGGCTTTTAAGAGGCAAGAGCTGCAAACCTGACCTTATTCACCTGCCTGTCTCAGAGTTCAAGCACAGGCAGGGACAGGGAAGTTTGGCCACACTGTGCCTGTGTTTCCAGGCAACCGTCATGTTAATCAGGAGCATCCAACTGTGCTTGATTATATCTAGTATTTGAAGCAGAAAAGGAACATAAAATAGTTACTCCAGGGAGCAGACTTGCAAAGTTTTATTTGGCTTCCTGGCTTCAGTGAGTAATGCTTTGATACAGGAATATTCCTGTTTTCATTGTTATCAATCTCCAGTGTAAAGATTGGGCAAATAAAACTTTCATGTCTGGGCTGGTAAATTTGCATGGCAATTTTGCAAATCCAACCAGGGACATTTTGTTTTGTGAGCCTTCCTCTTTGTTTTATTTCTTACAAGTTTGCCTTGGGAGCTTGTATTTTTTTTCCGAGCCATCAGAAGCTGATGAGCTGTTTTGCCTTCTGTTCAATAGGCTGCTTCCTAGCTAGCTCAGGCTTATACTTAATTACAGTTTCTATGTGTGTGGATACTTTGATTGTCTGCTGTCAGTCAACAAAATCCTTGTACTTTCCTGTTTCACAGCCTGTGACCCTCACAAACACATCAGATTTGAATCATGGGCATTGAGTTGGCAAGTTCTGTATCCTTAGCTCCCTTCTTCCATAATTTGAGACCAAGTCATGAACCCAAATCTTGGGTAATTTTCCTTGGATTGCCAGAGGTCTCAAAGCAGTCTCATATGCTGTTCCTAGAGGTAAATTAGCCTTAAATGGACTCCTTAAGGATTCCAAATCTCCAAGAGTGAAAATAGGATTTAGATGTCATTGGCTAATGATTATCTTTTGTTTGTTTGTCCTCTAGATGAAAAACGATTTTGATCTAAAATGTTGCATACCTGGCTCTCAGTAGATTGTTTTAAACACTGCATTGCTTTATCTTTTCCTAGTGTACCATGGTAGAGCTTTTCAGCTGTATAACTCTTGGAAATCAGCGAGATGCTGCCCTTGTGTTTTAATCAAGATGAACTTGAAAGGTGAACATTGTAAGTGATAGAAATTATTTATAATTTGGTAATAAAAGTTTATGTCTAGCACTCCAAATTTCACACATCTGCTATGTGCTGGCCTTGAGATATAGAACAATTGCAATTGCCTTTACATTTGGCCTCAGATGAAAGGTCATAAATTACAATGATAGAGTTCATAGTCGTTCCCAGCTCACAAAATTTCCATATTAACATCTTCACCTCAAACATAAATGGTTACAGAGTTACAAAGTAAAGAGTTGTGTGGCCTTTGTCAAATGAACTTTAAGATGGAAGTCTGTGGGTCGTGTACTGTTGCTAACTCTTAAACATAAAGCATCACAGAATCCTTGTTCAGAGGACCTAATTAAAACTTTACAGTTAACTTTAAGAATGAAATGGGATTTCACTCTCATTCGCTCTCTCTCTTCCCTCTCCTATCAATGCAATAAAACCCACTTCAAAGTTAGGAAGGTTTTTCTCTCCCAGCTACTTGAAATAAAAGCATTTTCAGAGTGAGATGGCTACAGAACACAGAATGGGTCAGAAGGAGTGTCCAATTTCTCCTTTTCCTGTGAATTGCCCATCGTTTATATAAGTGCAGATCAACAACAATCCCCATGACAAAAGAATGACACTGGCACATTTTGAATTCAGCCTGAACAATCCCCAGCTACAGCCAGTAGATGAATAAAAGACTCAATCTTTAAACAGTTCTCCCCTGAAACTTGTGTCAGAGAGGACAAATCCATTCTGGCCCAAATCATAGCATATCACATGATTTTAACAATTAACTTTGGTGCCTTCTTAGGTTAGAAAAAAAGGAAAAAAGCATTTTTAAAAATTATGTCATGAAGTAAGAGGCCAAGATCAAGTTCCAAAGCCAAGGAAGCATTTCTTGTTCAGAGCTTCTGAGAATGGGGAGGTAGAAGGAGGTATCAGCCTCCATTAAATAGTGTTGAGGTGGAGAAGTTCTGCAATTCAAGATTAGCACTGTTATTGCAGGGTTTCCTGAGGGCCCTGAAGTAAACACAATAGTGCATTTCTGGGGTTTGAGAGGTGGAAGGCAAAATTCTGCTCTCACTGAAGCCAGCAGAAGTTTTGCTAATTACTCCTCTGTTACTTAGGATGCTTCTATAAGTTACTGAAAATACACCTGAGGTCTCAAAACCTTCCTTCTTAAGCTGTGTTCTTTCACTGTGATTTATGCTTCTTAGAGCTGACATCTTCTGCTGTTCTGAGTGTGAGGAATAAGACATTAAGGAATTGAAGGGTGCATGAAGAAGCAAGAGAAAGAAAGGAAGTATTGAGACCTTCCTCCTTTCCCTCCTCTGCAAATTTCCTGGTGGACAAGGAGCTGTCAGCCGTTCTTCCAGGGAGCTGGGGACAATAATGTAGGAACTCAGCCTGAGGCTTTCTCTCTGTCTCCTACACTTTGAGTTCCGTAAAAAAGAAAGGAAGAGCCTCAGAAGCTTTCAGAGTTCACTTAACCCCCTCCGAGTTCCTGGGAGTGCTTGGCTTCCCAAGGGCCCAGCTTTCTCACGAGCATTAAGAGGTCTGATGTTCCCCTTTGCATGCATTTGGATGGGAGAGTTCAAGCCTCCCAGCATGTGAATGATTGATTGTCTGTGCCTATACAGTAAAACTTCAGAGATGTTTTTCTCTGTAAACAGTCTTAGTTATCCAGCATTATTTCCCATGCTGTGCTAAGATCATCAGAACTGCTGATTTCCTTTCATGTTCTCAACTAAAAAGTTAATGTATTTTTGAATGGAACCTTACTCAAAAAAGTATTTGCTTTGAGCTATAGATTTTAGATAGAAGAGCCTAACAAAATTCTGTCGTCTTCAGCTTCTTACACTGTCCTCACCACCTTGGCATGTTCATCTCCTACAAATGGCTTAAGTGACACGATGACCTTTTGTCACATGTTTGTCTCTCCTACTTTCTGTCCTGTTAAAATATAGTGTGACAGATCATGTCAGGTTTGTGCCTTCTATTAAGCAAAGGCTGGAAGCCCCACTTGATTCCTTTTTGCACCACTTAGCTAGATTTTTTTCTAAAATATGATGGAGTTGGAGCAAAGCCTTTTGTGCTTAGACTCTATAGAATAGTCACATCAGAGTAAAGACACATTCTGTATTTTTTGCTTGTGGAGTATCAATTCCAGATGACATTTCAATGTAAACTTCCCCACATCCAGTTTGAGGAGGCTGATTCAGTACTTCAGGTTGAAAACTCTGGTATCAAGTTTAAGCATAGAAACCAGTTGAAGTGGTCACTTGAAACTGACCTGCTGGTGCAAAACATCTGCAAAGTTGGTTCCCAGCTCTCTAGAAATGCTTCTGATGCAGACTTGGGGATATGAAGTAAACATGAGTCAGATTTGTGGTGTGGTAATAGCAATACATACCTTGTCCTGAATTTCAGTGAAAAAGGTAGGTTAAAGTGTGTTCAGCCACCAAGCATTTAGAGTAATGAGGATTATGTTACCATCACCATTTACTAACAGGAGAGCTCTATTTCTTTAGAAATAAAATGCAATTTAATGTCAATGTTAGGCCACTCAGAGCATTTGTGAGCGGGTGTTTTCCAATAGGCCCAAATTTCTGGCTATTGACTAAAAAGTCATTATTTTGTGAAGGGAATGAAAGAGAATGCAGTCCTTTTGTAATATAACAACAAAAATGGGTAAAATCAAAAGGGAAGACTAGAAGGCTATACCTGTATGAAAGAAACTGTTTTGCTAGGAATAGAACAATAGCATAAAGTTCCATATTAAGTCAAAAGTTAATTTTTCATAGAATACATTATACAACTCTCTTATCTTTTTAACTCTAGTATAAATTCAATGGATACACTAGTGAAAATAAAGATGCTATCTATAAATAGAGATCTGTCAATCTGGTGTGACTGCCTGTGACCCAGTCCCCAGGGCCTGCAGTTTCTGAGGTAGTATAACCTCAAACACAGTGTTCAGATCTGATTCCCTGGTGTTCACACATGCCAGAAAATATTCCTCTATACTTTAGTCTTGTCTGCTTTTACAAGAAAAAATATATTCCTGGAAAAATTACATAAAACAATATTGAAGGTTAGGTACTAACTCTTCCAGATCTGCAATAGCAGGTTTGGAGGAATGCTATCTTCTAGGAGAGGGGAATGATGCAGGGCAACTGACTCACTGTTCCACAGTCTGGTTCACACCTTTCAGGCAAAACTGCCATCTGTGCCATCAGTGCAGCTCCACCACTCCCAGGAATTGTAGGAGCTTTAGGGCAAAAAACAACACCCATCTTTTCTCACTCACCTGATCCTACCTGGAAAATTGAGAGAGCAGTTAACATAAAGTGCCTGTAGGCATCCAGACCACCTGGCATTGGAAATCTCACCCTTGCTGCTGCTGCTGGACCTGCATGGATGTTGGAAACAGTGGAGAAGGCTATGAAAGCACTCAGCATAGACAGGGTTTGTGACTGTGGAACTGCAAAGGTTCAAAAGCCTCTTCTGAGCAGAAGACAGATGATACAGAAGCCTGATCAGTCCTTGCAGGCTTTTATGGTCAGGAAGGTGTTGGCAACGTTGCTGTAAAACGGGTTATAAATCCTTATGACTTGGATCGTTAGAGAACTACAGCTCTCATTACTTCTCTCTGCTCTGCTCCATAGCAGAGGACTTCATGTTACAAAGAGGAAGAAAATTCTCTCAGCTTCCAGGAGAAAGTGGAAGGTGAAGAAGCATACTGCATTCACACACTTTTCTTTGGTTCCTGTTTCATTTCGCTTCCAGCTCCACTGAGTGACACATGTTGTTGGTTTCCTCCATGATGTGTTCAGTCCTCTAGTCTTGCCTCATCAGACCATATCCCAACCATGTCACCTCCTCAGCTACTACATTTTTCCTACTCATTCACCTTCCTCATCCAAATAACTTCCTTTCTTTTTTTTCCTTTCTCTCTTTTTATTTTGTTGGGGTTTTTCCCCCCCATGGCTTCCACCTGCTTGTCTACTTGGGTCTGACGTTACCAATTGATTTCACATAATGCACACAGGACAGCCTAAATTTATATTCCTGTCTCTGGACGTAGGATTTGGACACTAAAATCAATGCCTGGGAGGTGAAAGGCTTCATCGCCCATAAATAACTCTTAAACTGCTCATTTTGGCTTCTCAAACAAAGTGTCAACAATGGAGGATATCATTTGAAAGATGAAATGTAGAAATACACATGCTGTGCTCACATGATGAAGTTTCCTCAGCTGGAGGGGATTCTGGTGGAAATGGGGAATAACACTGAATTAGTGTTTTCACACAAAATGGACAAGGAGATTTTTAATTTGTTTCTTTTTTGTAATAATAAAGACATATCTGTGATAATTTATCCCATTGTTAAATAATAAATTAATAATGACAGGCTGTGTAAACACCTCAGGGTTACACCAAAAAACAGTGCAAATTTCCAGTTTGAAATTTGGAAACGAGCAAGTCAAGTGTGGGACAGGTTAGTCCAGAGAGGGAGGATCTGTTCTCACTTCTGCTGCCGAGCTGCTCTCAAATGTTGAGGCAGGTCATCTCACCTCTCTGTGTCTCACCTTCTCCTCTGTAAAACAACAAGAATGATATATCTAAAGTGCTTTCAGATCAATGGATGAAAACTTCATGTAGTAGGAAGATATTATTAAGATCCTATGATGCCATGAGAGAAAATGATCAATAATTATTTATATTTTTCCTTGCTGTTTAGGAGGAATTTTTCTACAGTCAAGTGCATAACAGCTGAGTGTTGTCACTGTCTTGCAGAACATACAAGTCTTTTTGTGTCTATATCATATAAGGATGGAAAACAGGTTAAATTCTAATATGTCATTTCTCTCAAGGCTGGAGGGCCAAAGTCAAATGAAAATCTAATTATTTACTACATGAGCAAGTGCTAAATCTATGCATTAGTAAATTCTACAGGACTCTATATGCATGCTTTACTCATACCATATTTTAAGCTTGAATTTTTTTAGGAATTCAAATAAAAAAGATTGCTTTCAAAAATTGCCCCACATCAAGTAATCTATGTTTAAGGAATTGTGTATTTATTTTTAAAGTAACCTCATTACTACCAGACTACTTTTTCCTTTTGACAGTAAAGCAGAGTGCTTATCTTCCATATTTTCATAATGAAAGCTCCTAAGCATGGGATACTGTGGCAGATTTACAGCCTGCGAGCAGCAGAACTGACAGGCATTTTAATATGAAAGGAGATATGATGTCTTTAATGTACAGTGATGTCACTTCTAACAAGGTAGAAGCGTGCTTTTTGCACTGCAATCACCATAAGAAGTGAAACCTGTCTGCTTCAGGAGTCACCTTTTAACCCAGGAAAAGGTCACAAATAATAGAAAAAAGACAGGACTCTGCTTACTCAGGTGGAAGGGCACTCTGACGTTGGAGGAGCAAGGCTATTGTGGATGTGCATTATCTCCAGGAAGCTGAAGCTACAAATAGTCTAGCTCGAGCTAACCTTGAGAACAGAAAAGGAAAGGATAATGAAAATCCTCGAGGGAGTGTTAAACTGAAAGCCAGATTGCCTGTTGACCACCCCTTTTCCTTTTATCCATCATTGATTGGAGCTAATAACTTGAAAGTGATATTGACAGCAATATAGTCCACCATTACCTGGACACATGATTATTTCATTGAGAGAAAGGACAGGAACCCAGTACCAAAAACCTATTTCATTCTGCATTAGACCAGAGAATTTACTACTTTGTCTAGGAAATATTTGCCAGTGATTTTAAAGGCTGATTTAAAATGTGCATTTCTTAAATGCGCTCCCAGTTCCTGACTGAAAGCTTTTATCATGTCATTCTGAAGATGCACCATTCTTAAACATCATATACAAAAGCATAAGATTAAAAGTCCATGAAATAGTAAGAAATCTCAAGGTCCAATAAGTACATTGTGTTAGCATTGGGCTGGTGACTTTGATTAAAGACAGGAAATTAAAATATGTTGTCATATATATAGATACAGCTATCTCCTCAAAACAGTTGCTTCCTCCAAACTGAAATTCCAGAAAATCAACTTTGAGTATTATGTCCTTTGGTATTTTGGCAGTTTGATCTCGAAGCAATTGCAATAAGGAGGAAAAGAACAACATAAGAAGTAATTACAATGTTTTCTATTATCTTTGCAGAAATCCTGATTTTAAATGAAGATGGTTTTCAGGAGCCTCTGAACCATCATGTTCTCCTAACCAGGGTGCTGGGGCACAGAAACAGTGGCAGTCAGGTAAGGTAAAACAAGGAGGTAATCACAGCGTTGAACAATTAGTGTAGTGTTATCCCCAACATGATGCACTCATGTCAATACAGCTGCGTATCTGTATGTCCCGCAAAATCAGAAATGGTGGTTGACCTCACGAGGATGCCTATAATATCCCACTGCTAGTCCTGTGTTCTTTTGAATTTAATTTTTATAGATTAGTATATTCTTAGGGGTGATGTGATTGCTTTTCATTTACTTTGAAACAGCGGTCTCCCTCCCTCTTCAAAATGGAGGGAAGAAAAACTGCAAATTCAAGTTTACATATAGAAACAATCAAGTCACCTTTCAGTAGAAAATGTCAGAAATACTGGCAGAATCAGTGAATTCTTCTCTCCATTTTAAGCCTGTTATTCCAACAGTAAAGGTACCATTTGAAGATAAGCCCTATGTATGCTTAGAGTTATGATAATATTTTAATTATGTTTTCCAAAAAGTAAAAACACTGGGAAATGAGATACAATGTGATACTGCTGTAGATCCATAGATCCCTATAAAAATAAATCTGATGTCATTAATGTAAGGTAATGGTTTGAAAGGCCCTGTAATAACTTCTAAAGGTCCTGTGTCTGGAGAGGAAAGCAGCTTGACAGACACAAGTCATGAACTGCTTCGCTTTCCACACTGCCTTATATCTGTCAATATATTGGTTATGGAGCTGTGCCGAGGCCAGTCTCCAAAGGCAGACTGTCACATTTCTCAAAAGATAAAACATCCCTAAGGGTACAAAGAATTCAGGGACACAAGCTGATAGACAGGAGCAGCGCTGTGACTCTAACATTTTATGGCTGAGTTCAACGAGCAAGCCCTTTACTGGATAATTGAATTGATGAAAGGCTTACAGTTGCCCCGATTAAGCTTATTCCTTCTCCATATGTAAGACTCAGGATAGTTTAAGCAAAAATTGAAGAAGAAATTCAGGAGAGAGACATTCATAAGCTCTTTGAAAATTGGTCTCGTATGAAAAGCTTGCCATTTGTTATGTTACATGTGCTGTTTGTCCATACAAAGAATCCTGTTGTCCAAGAAGTGCTATTTGCAGCAGCCTTTTTTTTTTTTTTTCCTTCTAACTAAGGGTTTGTAAATATTTTTAGAACATATCTTGCTGCTTCATGACTCATTCCCCTTACGATCTTTGGTATTTTTCCCATTTATGATCATGCAGCATCCCTGTGGCATATGGTCACCTGGGAAAGTCTTATTAGGGAAGAAATTAAGGGATTTTAGCTACTTTTAACATTTCTTGGAAGATTGAAATGTGGAAGAAGAGCCACATCAAAGCAACATTTTTTAATCTTCTATATTGCATTAACCAGTCTCGTTTGTTTGTGCTTTCCATGATGTATCCCTCTATTGTATTTTTATTCAAAACTGAATTGAAAAATTTTTGGCCAATGTACTTTGTCTCTGCAATGTGCTTGTCCAGTGCTAAGTGCAAGGGACCATTAGGTGGTATGATAATACAATTTTTAAATAATTGTATATTGGACCAGGAGCTCATCATTTCCTGCTGATGAAAGAGAACAGCCAGGAGATATTTAACCAAGTACTCAGGTAAGGAGGACACACCTTCTAGTGTGATGAAAGGGAAAAGGAAGTATGATCTAATTCTTCAAGCCTAAACTTAGATTTAGCACTGTAAGTGTTAGCAGCAGGATGCCATGGCAGTGTGAGGGTAAAGTCAGAAGCAGGATTTATTTTTTACAGTTCAGCAGTAGATCATGTCCTCTGTGAAGTTATGAAAGTTATCATGAGATCTCTTAAATAATCTTAATAGAAATTAACTTCTACAAACACAACTTCTTATTTACGAACACTAGCCGTGGTGGGCTACTACAGAACACAGCTAACTGGTGTAATAATGTAGAGATTTCAGATTTGTGGCACGACCTCCAGACCTTATCTTTTTACTCTGTCAGGTTTAAGGGCAATGACTGGAAATAGGCCAATTTCAATTGCTTCTTATACTCTATTCCCATTGTCCTTCTTAAGACCTTAAGGGAAAGGGGCACTCAATTTATACCCGAACCTATAATTAATCAATAGGATCAACAGGCTGGCAGCCACTTATTTTCAGCAGAAACTCCATGGTTTGCCTGTACCAAAGCTTCATTTTTTTGAACATTTCATTTCCAAATTTCACCTCTAGAGACAGCAAGCTACCAAGAGAATCCAATGCTGACATCTTGTCTTGGCAGTGCCTATGGTTTCATTTGGTCTTGGCCTGTGCAGTCAGACAACATCCTTGCTAGACCAGGACAGTCAGATGTACCCAGATAATCTGCACTAATCAGTGTGAGTCTCATATAAGTAACTTAATATTGCTTACAAGTTACAACACTTGGCTAGTGTGCTTACACTCTCTCCCTAGATATATGTATGTATATATATTTACTCTGAGTATTCTGATAAAATTTTTTGGGGAAAAAATTATTTCATTCACAGTTAATTTTTATTTATATATGTTTAGTGCAATATTTATATATGTTTAGTGCAATTATATATTTGCACTACTCTCAAAGGTTCATGAAATATTATACCATATTCTTAAATATTTATTTTTTGCTTTAAATAAGACTGGGTTATAACTGCAATTTTTTTCTTCTACCCAAACTGGTTTTGGATTCCTTCCACACAAGTGGTAACATTTGCCATCCTGTTTAATTAACCAGGTTGGTGAGAATGTTTGATTTTTTTTAAAGAATCTTCTCTTTATGGAGAATTAAAGGTCATAGCTGGAAAACTGGCCAGCCGAGCTCAGTCATTTCTAAGTATTTTGTTAATTTTTCCTGGTTAATGGTCCTTTCAAATTCAGAGTGTGCAGTTTCTTGAGACTTGCATCAAACAGTCCTCAGAAATAGCAGCTCACAGTGGGAGAAGATAACCTATTTCCTTCAAGCACTGCAGCTCTGTCTGTGAACTATTGGCATCACATGAAGATTGATTAAAGTTCTGCCGACACCTAATGCGCACAAGAAAAAAAAATTGCCCTATTTGCCTATCAAAGGATAGCCATCTCAAATTCTAGCTGCTTGTCTCTGAGGTCTGAAGCAGATTGATTCTGTTTATCAATTAGGGTGCCCATATTTAGAGCAACATCCAGAGGGTGATGGTGATGAGGGCCCTCAATCCTGGCTCCAGGGGAATACTTCAGTATTAACCTCAGTGCTGGGTCAAGCACTGTCCCCTTTAATGAGGGATGTTAGGCCTTCCCAGGCAGCTGCATCTTGAGCTGAAGTGTAACCTAACCTCTTCTACCTTATCATGTCAGGTGACAAATTTAAACCACAGTGGGCTGGAAAAGGCTTGCTCAGCATTACAGATAATTTAATTCCTCAGTCATCTTTCCTCTTTATCTCCTGTTGACATGCTCCAGACTATAAAACAATGATAGAAACCATGTTCAGATAAACATAAACCTTATGAAGGTGTCCAGTGGGCTTTGTGCCCTTCCCCTTGTTCACCTCTGTGAACGGCAGATTGGGGTGCTGTTGGTGAAGAGGGAAGGGATGAAGCTGGGGTGATCTGTGCTTTGGGATCCACCTGTCTATGTGACAGACCTCATTCCAAAGCCTCAGCAGCCTTGCCCTGCCTCATGTGCAGCCCATGGGGCTTTTTGGGGGGCTCTTGGTTGTGAGTGGGGATGTATGAGTTTAACCTAGCCCTTTTCTCCATGATGTGATTCTGCCAGTCTCTGTTTCCTTGGAGTTTCTATTTTTAATATCATATGCGTGTCTCCAGAAAATTGCCTGGTTAGGCTTATAATGAAAAGTTTCCTGGGAACCACCACCTTTTTATCTGTTCCACAATGGGCTCACTCTTAAAATAGGCTTGAAATATACTCCATTTCTCTTCAGGTTTTGGAGGATAAAAGAAGTTTATTTCATTAGTCATCAGTCAGAGACCAAACAGCTCATAGATCTGAAAGTGCTGAATCCAAGTATCGTAATTTATGGTTGGAAGGCATCACGATTCAGTCAAATATGCTCCTTTCCCCAAGAGTTACATAAGAATTACCACTTTGATGTTGCTTTGGATCCTGGATAAGCCACCTAAACATTTTGTGACTTCCCTTTTGTAGAAAGTGCATAATGGGACATATATTGTCATTGTAAAGGGCTTGGAGGCAGTGTCAGGGCCTTTGCTACACTATCAATAGCAGTGATCTTTAAGGCATGACAGCAGTGAGATACAGAAATTGTCAGCAGTGCTTGTTGTTGTGGTGTAACCCCGGCCAGAAACTCAGCTCCACTCTCTCCCTCCCTCCTGGTGTGATGAGGGAGAGGATTGGAAGGGTATGAGTGAGAAAATTCATGGGTTGAATAAAATAAATAAAAGCAGTTTAATAGGTCAAGCAAAAGCCGCAGGTGCAAGCAAAGCCAGACACGGAATTCATTCACCACTTCCCAAGGACAGGCAGGTGTTTGGCCATGTCCAGGAAATTCAGGCTCCGTTACACGTAATGAGGACTTGGGAAAACAAACTCCATCACTCTGAACATCCCCCTCTGATTCTTTCTTCTCTAATTTTACGTGCTGAGCATGACTCCATATGTTATGGGATATCTCTTGGGTCACTTGGAATGACCTGTCCTGGCTGTGTCCCCTCCCAGCTCCTTGTGCACCCCCAGCCCCCTCCCAACTCCGGTGGGGTGAGAGGCAGAAAAGGCCTTGGCTCTGTGTAAGCCCTGTCAGCAAGAACAGAAACATCCCTGTGTTATCAACATTGTTTCCAGCACAAACCCAAAACATAGACCCATATTAGCTAACCACGGAAAAAATTAGGCTCCCCAAGCCAAAACCAGCACACCTGCTCTGCCAGGAGCCTGAAGAGAGGCAAGTCTGTTGAACAGCTTCCAAGGCTACGGTGGCTTGGTGATGCCAGAGAGTACCTGTAGCCACTTGGCTCTCCAGGATCTGGCTTCTGCTGCCTCTGGAAGGCCAACCAGATGTAGTGACCTGACATTCAGGAAAGGAGAGCAAAGCTCTCTCCTAAGAGCTAAGATCATTAGTGGGTGTCTAAAGGGGAATACTTGTTGTGACATTGATTTATGCAGTCTTTTAATTGCATTAAAATAGGTGTAGCCAGTTCGATGTTTGCAGTAGAGTAAGTTTTTATGAGGCCAGACTAATGAATGAGCCCCTCTGCACCCTCTGAAATCATTTGAGTCCCTCCCTTGTGTATAGATCAAAATTACAGCAGCCACAGCACGAGTGTGGCAGTGCCTGGAGAACAGGCCAGTGCAGACCCATCAGTCAATGTCCTATTGATATACTAACAAAAATGGACTAGTAGTGTGTCAGTGTTAAATGTTGCCCTGATTTTATATGTGTGCATTTTTCTAGACCTAATGTAATTTCAATTATATCCTCTATAATTAAGTATCATTAATAACCATGTATTTTATTAAATTAAAAATGTCTGGGAAGTGTCAGTCATCTTTTTGCATATAGTACAATGGAGAAGGCTGCAGTAGATCCATATAGAGCCCAAAAGCCAGCTGAGAGAACTGGAAAGAAGTTTCAGTTAGTGGAGGGAGGTTCATAGCAAGAAAAATATGCTGATGCTGTAAACTCCTTCATTCTGACCCTCCCATTCCACTTAGGCATGTTAGAGACAGACCTCCAGTGAAGTCACTACTGAAACTGAGGAGGATAAGCAATAGCTTTTCAGACATGATCTATTCCTGGTAGCTGATGATTGATTTTAGACATTTGAATAAATGCACCTACCTTTTTTTTCTAGTGATAGAATTGTTTCTGGTGCATAAAAGTGTTGCATTATATCGCCACATTTCTAGAGTGCAGCAGCAGCTATAGCTGTATTTCAGGTGCCTTTCTTAATCATTCAGATCCAAGAAAAGAACATGCCTTTGAGCTGCCTGAGGGACATCATGATTGGCATCAAGGATGAGCACACCTCCTGTCCAGGGCTGTGGGCCCGAGGTCAGTGAGAAGCTGGTGCTGATCAGTGGCCACCTGGACACAGCCACCAATAATGAAGGCAGTCCATGGCAGGAGCGGGCTGTGCCTCACGCCACCATGTGCTGCTTGTTAGCAGCAATGCTGTGCCCTGAGTGGACAAGGCATGGGCTAAGGAATAAGATGGTTTCCATTTTTAGGATGATAGAATGCAATTGTTTGTCAAAACTAGTGGGCTGTGCATTCAGTTATTTTATAACAGCAGTGTCAAGTGTTCTGCGTGTTATGATTTTGTTGTATAACGCTAGAAAAAGTCCAGAGGTGGAAGCTAAATTTGTTTTGCTAGCTGTGATCCAAGAAGTGTTCATCTTGCCCCATATCAGTACTTTATTTACCATAAAACTACTCCTTTGCTATGCAGAATTACCCATAAGCACTTTTTCATTCTTCTGCATCTATACAATACTTTGTGGAGAGCAATGTCAGCAGCGATGTAGGAACAGGATTCAGAAGTGACAAATTCCCTCCTCTTACCTCTGCTGCTGTAATTCTGACAGACCTGATCCAAATCCACTGGAAGTTTTTACAAAAGGCTTCCATTTGTTTTACTGATCTTTGCAAGAAGTCCCAAGAGACATTTGTCAACCTTTTAGAGAAGAATTGTCAAATAATAGGAGTCTCACTTTGGTCAGTCAGGGGCGGATCCTTAAATGCTGGTCTCCAAACATTTTGGATCATATACACCTATCAGCAAAAAAATACACCCTGCTGTATGTACAATCAATTTATTTATTAATGATATGCACGTGCTACTGTACTAATTTATATATATTATAAAATTATAATTATAAAATACATGCACAAAATAGAAAATTTAAAAAGGATTAATTGAAAATTAAATAGATTAAATTATTTTTTAAAATTATTTATCAATGAGGCACACATAAAGAATGTCTTCCTCCATCCCAGTGGTCTGTCTCGTGTGTACCCTACTTTGGAGACCATCATCTTAAAAAGTCCATTCATTGGCAGTGGCATCTTTACATCATCTACCACCCAGAAGTTATCTATGTACAGCTTCTTGTATGTACACCTCTGTTTGGAAACCATCTATTTATGTCACTCACAAGTTTGAACACTTTATAATATTGTCTATGGCAAAATCCTCCTCAGGCTCTCCACTTGTAAAACGAAGAAAACTCCAGGGAATTTAAGAATGTTACATACACTGCAGGGGTTTTTGAGAAGGTAACTAATGGACTACCACTACTATAAGTCTTACAGGCTGCTAAACTCTGTAGCATTGTAGCATTTGGGTTTCCTGGACAAAAAATATCCTGGCAAACTATGGAGATTAGTAAATGAGCCTGATATTACCCTTTTACATCATAAGAGTGATCTCATAGTTATAGTAATTTAAGTTCTGATACCAGAACCATGTTTCTTCCACGAACTAAATGATTCAGCAGAGAATTGTAATAAAAAGAGGCTATCTGTCAGATTATGGTTTAACTAGAGTTGAGTGAAATTTTGGGTTCAGCCATTAAAGCAGCTGTAATCAGCCCTGGTTTAAATTCAGCTTTGTCTAAAAATCTTCTTTTGTTTTGCTTTGATTTTTTTTTTTCCCTAGTGACCATTCATTATGGATGTGAGCTTTCCTTCTCTGTCTGGATATGTGTAAATATTTTGAAGCTTCTGTTTGCTGATTCCCATTATGCTTGAACTCTGCTTATTGGGGCCAAGTTTCATCAAGTTGTCTGTCCTGTGCTCCTGACTCTTGAGCTGGTTCCACTGGAATGCTCTTGTCACAAAGGATTTTCATGCTGCTTGACCCTATTTGCACATACTCTTGCCTCCTTAATTTTCCTCCCCAGAGCATATTATTAATTATATCAAAACTAAATATGCTAATTTTTCAATAAGAAAACCCCAAATAAAATTAATTCACACCATTATTAAGATATCTGAAAAAAATCACAATTNGAAGCTAAATTTGTTTTGCTAGCTGTGATCCAAGAAGTGTTCATCTTGCCCCATATCAGTACTTTATTTACCATAAAACTACTCCTTTGCTATGCAGAATTACCCATAAGCACTTTTTCATTCTTCTGCATCTATACAATACTTTGTGGAGAGCAATGTCAGCAGCGATGTAGGAACAGGATTCAGAAGTGACAAATTCCCTCCTCTTACCTCTGCTGCTGTAATTCTGACAGACCTGATCCAAATCCACTGGAAGTTTTTACAAAAGGCTTCCATTTGTTTTACTGATCTTTGCAAGAAGTCCCAAGAGACATTTGTCAACCTTTTAGAGAAGAATTGTCAAATAATAGGAGTCTCACTTTGGTCAGTCAGGGGCGGATCCTTAAATGCTGGTCTCCAAACATTTTGGATCATATACACCTATCAGCAAAAAAATACACCCTGCTGTATGTACAATCAATTTATTTATTAATGATATGCACGTGCTACTGTACTAATTTATATATATTATAAAATTATAATTATAAAATACATGCACAAAATAGAAAATTTAAAAAGGATTAATTGAAAATTAAATAGATTAAATTATTTTTTAAAATTATTTATCAATGAGGCACACATAAAGAATGTCTTCCTCCATCCCAGTGGTCTGTCTCGTGTGTACCCTACTTTGGAGACCATCATCTTAAAAAGTCCATTCATTGGCAGTGGCATCTTTACATCATCTACCACCCAGAAGTTATCTATGTACAGCTTCTTGTATGTACACCTCTGTTTGGAAACCATCTATTTATGTCACTCACAAGTTTGAACACTTTATAATATTGTCTATGGCAAAATCCTCCTCAGGCTCTCCACTTGTAAAACGAAGAAAACTCCAGGGAATTTAAGAATGTTACATACACTGCAGGGGTTTTTGAGAAGGTAACTAATGGACTACCACTACTATAAGTCTTACAGGCTGCTAAACTCTGTAGCATTGTAGCATTTGGGTTTCCTGGACAAAAAATATCCTGGCAAACTATGGAGATTAGTAAATGAGCCTGATATTACCCTTTTACATCATAAGAGTGATCTCATAGTTATAGTAATTTAAGTTCTGATACCAGAACCATGTTTCTTCCACGAACTAAATGATTCAGCAGAGAATTGTAATAAAAAGAGGCTATCTGTCAGATTATGGTTTAACTAGAGTTGAGTGAAATTTTGGGTTCAGCCATTAAAGCAGCTGTAATCAGCCCTGGTTTAAATTCAGCTTTGTCTAAAAATCTTCTTTTGTTTTGCTTTGATTTTTTTTTTTCCCTAGTGACCATTCATTATGGATGTGAGCTTTCCTTCTCTGTCTGGATATGTGTAAATATTTTGAAGCTTCTGTTTGCTGATTCCCATTATGCTTGAACTCTGCTTATTGGGGCCAAGTTTCATCAAGTTGTCTGTCCTGTGCTCCTGACTCTTGAGCTGGTTCCACTGGAATGCTCTTGTCACAAAGGATTTTCATGCTGCTTGACCCTATTTGCACATACTCTTGCCTCCTTAATTTTCCTCCCCAGAGCATATTATTAATTATATCAAAACTAAATATGCTAATTTTTCAATAAGAAAACCCCAAATAAAATTAATTCACACCATTATTAAGATATCTGAAAAAAATCACAATTATTTTATGAAAGGAACAATTTCCAGAGGTACAGAAATATTCAACATGTAAAAAAGCTGCTCACCTAAATGTCACTCTAAAATTTTGAAATCTCTTTCATAGTTATCTTTCCCTTCTCTGTTTTGTGACCTTAGGACAGAGAACATGTCTATTTAATGTCTACATTAAAATGTAGCATGTCTACATTGAAATATTCAGTTGCTATTGGCCACTGTAAAATCAAAGGATCACTAACTTCCTCAGATCTTGCCATTATATTAAAATTATTAGCGTCCCATCTTTTTTGTAAGGAAACATTGTTTTAGGTGAACATCCTAAGGCAATATTTAAAAGTGGATTTCTTCCTTATTTTTAATATATACCATTTGCTGCATGAAAATTAAGTAATGTAGGGAAAAGAGGCACAGCTCTAGGGTGTCATCACCTGATTAACATTGCCATAACCAGCTTGGTCAAAAGGGAAAAAAAGATTAAGATAGTATAGGACACCACAGAATACAAAGTCACAACACCACACGAGAAGAAGTTAACATGAAAGATTTCAGAATGAAACTTGGGTGTAAGAAGGCCCTTGCCATGAAGGGTTGGAAACACTCTCTTGCCATTTGGAATATGTTCACAGGAAAAGAGCTGGAGTCTGTCCCACCATCAGCTCAAACAGGAGTTCACCACTCCCTAGAGGCGAGTGCAGTAGAAATTAACTCAGTAATGGCTTGCCTTCTGCTGTCACAGGAACTCTCTCATCATACTGGACTTATCTACCAAATCCATGTGGTGAGTAATCCATACAACAGCAGCTCATGGAAAGGGTGGCGTTTCACAGTTACTGGTTTATTCATGGCTGGAACAGAGCTTACCTAGAAGCTCAGTTCAAAAAAAGCACCCAAGCAGAAGTGAAGAAAAAAAGCTTTGCTTGGGTAAAATTAATGAAACCAATTAACTCAGAGCTGTGCATTTTGGAAGAAGGCAATGAGAGGTCTCTGCAAATTCTAGAAGGCCAAGGAATCCTCATTTAGAATTTTTTTTTAATGTAAGTATGTGTGTGTGTATTTTATATGTGAAATATATACATATATAAATGTGTATGTATTTATAATAAAAGCATGGTATTTCCATACTAGGCAGTAACACCCAGTTAGTGCTGACTTATAGGTAACAAGGAGAAAGTGAGCAGGTGACTTGCTCCTAGCAATGTCATGTTTGTCCCTTTGTCAGCCTGGACTATTTCAGTAGCAGTTTACTGTCACTGCCATCAGGGTCAACAGTTTTCAGATCTTATGGGCTACCTATTGTTTATTACACACATATTTAGAGCCATTACCATGCAATATTAATTCTGATTTTAAAAGCATCCTATAACTTCAGTAATACGTGTAACTATAATTTACTCATAATTAACCTTTGCATCTGAATCTGGGTCAGCTCATTGTCTCTGTCAGGGAAATAATCCCTAATACCTGTTTATTCCTTTGTGTCAGATTGAGGAAACTGATATTAGCCACCTTGAACTGTTGCCTTTGAAGGCACAGGTTGTCAAGTCTTCCTGACTGCAACAATCTGACACAAAGGAAGTACCTCTGGCAAGCTGATTGTATTTATCCATCTTGCAAGCAATTGCCCAGCCTGTGGGTTTCTGTCTCTTCCTCTGCAGAAGCATTTTGGAGCCAATAGACACCTGCAGGTTGTGCAGGCACAGAACTGGTGAAGACTCACCTGGTTCCTGAATCTGAAACTACACATATTTAAGTATGATAGTGGATCTACTGAAGTAATTGTGATTATTTGCATAACTTAAGGCACGTGCTTTCAGATTTGGGACTGTGCTGTTTAATACTACAGAAGCAATAGATTAGTTTGATTCCACATCTTTTAAATGTTGACTTGTGTAATGTGAAATGGTTTGGACAAAAATGCTTGAATTGACTTGCAATAATGCATGGAAGAGTTCATGCAGCATCAGTCAGAATGAGGAAAAATAAACCACATTGACAGTCATTTAGTAAAGAGAAAAATAAACATGCAAATAGGAGTTTATTCCAGCTCATCATAACCAGATGTGATCTATAGTGTACCACACTTTCCATTCTTTAAAAAAGTATTAAATTATGGGCTAGATAAAATTCTATTACTGTACTTGTTTTCAGTACCAAAAATATGTCCTTGATTAGATAGCTTCAATCACAGACGGTAACATATATTTTCCTGCCACCTGCAAATACAAACAATGCTGTGTTAGAACCAAATTGGAACAGGAATTAATATATTTGTACAGACAAATGCAGTTACATTATGAAATAATAGATTTTTGAATTATTATTTTCTAATTATTTTTTTCTTTTTACCAAACAAGCACAGCATTAAGAACATATAAAATTCTTCATTAATTTAAATTTAATATTTTTTCCTAATTTTTTGCAGTGGTTTAGTTTATTTCTTTTTGTAGTGGTCCCAACTTCCCCAGAAGCCTTCATAAATCATGTTAAACAAGACACGTATTTCTGTTGTTTAAAACTCAGCTAGGAGGGGCACATTAGTTCCACCTGTGCAGTTTGAATTTGTGTCATCTACATTTCTGCTGATGCCACAACAGAAGGGAAAAAAAAGCCCCCAGGTTTCTGGCATTTTACAGGCAATTTCAAAATTCCATTGCTATTTAGAGAACATTTGGATTAAGACAAGAATTTTTCATCCTGGACTTTCAGAGGCATGTGGAGTGCACCCTGAAGTATGAAGTATAAAATGGAAATACTTTCATAAGGAATTACTGCTTCTGAAATGGGAAAGCTTTGCATAAGTTTGTTGACATTTGGTGGATTATTTCTGTGTCTGTATGAGCTTGTCTGCACTTCAGAATTTTCCACTATTGCTAGTCTGCATGTGGCAGTAGCAGAGCCTCAACTGTAGACAAGCCATGTGTGTCCTTACCAACAGATAACAACATTTTCAGAGCAGATTTAGATGCCACAGCAATATGAATGACAGCATCTGCTGGTACATGAGCAGCTTGAGCTAAGCAGGCAGGCAAACTCCGAGTACCCCTCCTCAGGCACCGCTTTCCTTTGTGACAGTAGCCACTGAGAGAAAACCTTGTCACATGGGAAGACAGGGTTAATGTGCTCTGAAACTGTGTATGTGCTTCATGGGAGTAGAAATACTCCTACAGAAGCTGGGTGAAGAATTTAGGGATTCCTGGCCAGCTGGTTAAGGAAGAGTGGGAGAGTCAGTGGAGTGTGGCCAGGCCTGTGGCTGTCCATGCTGCCCACCTGCAGCCTTTTGTCTTCTCCTGCCCTACTTCCCTGGTGGACCAGAGCTCACACCACCAGAACAATGCTTGGGACAGCAAGTCACGTGAAGTGGATGTTCATGGCTATCTGGGTTTCCTCTCTGGTTGTGAAGGACACAACTTTATGTTTGTATATCTGACCGTGCAGGGTGTTTGCCGCACCACCAAGTTACATGGCAGTAGAGTGACATACGTGGGACAACAGAGAACCCATCCAGGCTTCCCATGCAAAGAGCTGTCTCTAAGCAGCCTGTTGTCACTTAGGAGCAGGATCTGACCTGTAGCTCTGTCTGCTGTTCCTATGTGCCTACTGTTTGTCTCCAAGGTGCAGCTCCTTCTGGAAAGGAGTTTTGCAGATGTACTGACTCCTAAAGCTCAGCCTGCTCTTCATACCGGGGTGAGTAGCAGCTTTGGCCATTGATACTTGAAGATACAGCTAAAGAAGTGTCTTCAGCAGTATTTCTGGATAACACCTTCAGCATGTCTTATGATATTTGATGTTTCCACAGTCTCCAGTTCTTGGAGCTACGGGAGAATGTACAAATATCCATTTCCTTGCAGAGGTTCAGGTTACACAAGCTCTTGGGTTTGTAAGCTGTCTGAGAGGTCAAATCCAGTCAAATGCTTGTGTGGCTTATCTTGTATTAAATATTGCAGTAGTCATCTTATCTATCTGAGAAAGGTGAAGGGTTCAGTGACCCCGAGACTTGAATCTATGGTGCCAGGGAGTCAGGGAATTTTTCAAACTTGCTGTATTATGCTTATCCTCTTACAGTCTGACTTTTTTTTTAAAGGTGGTGTTAAAGACTGCAATACAGTTAAAAAGGTACAGTTAAAAAAAACCCAACAATCTCTGATTGTATTCATTTGTAAGCCTTGCTTATGCTCTGATCCTGCAAAGCACTGAACACCTCAGGTAAAAGAGATTTTAACTTCTGTGGGCTTCACTGGGAATTCTTGTACTGTATGCTCAGAAATCAGAAGAGAGGGATCTTGAACAGAGTTCAGAAATGTCTTTGGAGCTCACCCATGACAACACTCACAACCTTATCCACAAGGTCATTATTTTTAAGGGCTTCTACAGCTCTCAGCTCCCATAGCTGTGGTAACATGAGCATATTTGCTATCATTATACAGATAAACAAATGTCTAATCTTTGTGGCTGAGAAAAATGTAAAAACATCGAATCCATTTATCTTAACACCAGCAAACCAGACAGATGACTGAAATATCACAGGGTACTGAAGTACAGTAATTCTTAAAACAAGCTCATGGTATTTTTTTATGTGTTTAGAGTTATCAATGCTGGCATTTCCGGGCTTATTTCCTGCTACCCCATTGTGTTTCTTATTTTAAGTTTTGAACAACAAAATTCCTACATCTCTTTGCACATGGGAGCAAGCTAATCCTCTAAAAAATTCTGAGACCAAAACTGCTTGTCTTGGTTTTTAGTGGGTGGCTTGCTGGGCCACTACTGGCCCTCTTAAAGATGATTCTAATGCTGTTGTGAAAGGGCTTTCATTGACTGAAGAAGCCCTGCTACGTGCTACAATATTTTGATGTTTTCTCTATGTCTTCTGATACATTCAAAGTAATTTCACAAGTTGTTCCCACAAACAGTGGGATCAGCTTAACGTAAGAAGCAGCACCTTCCCTGTGAGCCCTGAGCTACTGTCTCATCCAGGCTCTTAATATGCTTAAATGAGGAGTAGTATTTTTGTTCAAAGCTCTTGGCTGTTCTTTCTGGACAGAAGCACTCTAATTCCTGAAAACTTTTCCGAGTGGCTCTTCTAAATAATACTGATACACACAAAAAACCTGCTTTTCTGTTTGCCTGCCTGGAGTCTGTAATCTCATATCTGAACAATGTAATTTATTATCAATATCTGAAGTGGATTGCTACAGCTTCCTCCATATATTAATAGCTATAGCTATTATTTTCTAAAGAAGAATCTCCTGGGCCCTTCTTTTGATATAAACATTGCTGCTAACCGGGTGGCTGGCTGGAAAGGATGATAGTGTCCCCTGCTATTATAAATCTAGTGAGCTCACCTTTAAATGTCTGTCTCTATTCTCCCCTTTGGGCATTGTTCCAGTCACTTTTTGGCCTTTTTATTTTAAAGAAAAATCCTATCCATATGGTCAAAGGAGGAAGTATATTTGCCCACAGATTCACTTAATGTGTGCTTGTTCTGTATATTTTGGAACTGGACTGCCATTGTGCAGGAGAGGAAAAAATAGCCATCTTCAATGAAAATCTAAATTAGTAGCCTGCATGCATCAAACAAGAATAAAAGCCCGTGCTGGAGGATACAGTAGATCTAAATATGCATGCCCTGATTCACGTAGACGGCCAAACTCTTTCAAACAGAAACATAATTTGACCTATGAAGTAATTAATGCCATGATTATGGGGAGGGAAGACACCACAGTTCAGGCTGCAGCCTGACTGCTTTCCATTAATAGAAAGCTCTATTATTCCCTCCCCCCACACACATACTTATCTCAGTTTTAAAAATTATGTTGGCTGCAAAATTCCTGTCTGCGCTGAAGGCATAGCAGAACGTTTCAGCAAAATTTCAAAAAAGTTGGTCTTTGAGTTTCCCAAGTTATCTGATTGTTGTTTTGTTCCTCTATTATCTGAAAAAAAGTAGCTCACTTCTTTTTCAGTCTTGCCATATAAATCCTTCTTACCAGATTTTTGAGGAAGACTGATTGGCTTAATTAAAACGTATTTCTTGATTTTATTCTAGGTAATTCTGAGACCAGTCTCCCACACACCAATATCAATGGGGTTTTTTCTGCTGGATTAAGTAGAAAGAGGAATACCAGCTGAAATCTAGAAAGACCATGAGAGGAGGTTTTTTCCACACAACTTGTAATTAATTGTGGTACACATTGCTACAGGATTTTATGTATATATACTTACATATATACATATATTTTGTATATATACTTATATATACTCACTTTTTTGTATATATTGAAAATGTAATCAAACAACTTAATGAAAGTAAGACCTATCAGGGACTTTCAAATACACAGATAGTAACTCTTAAAAAAAATACTTATAAAAACTAATCCTGAATCTTAGATCACTAGAAACTATAGGATGTACTGAGGATGTGTCACTGCATGTTTGCCACTTCTTATTCACTTCCTTAAGCATTTGCTGTTGGCTTCTGCTGGAGGAATGGTACCTGGTGGCCTGGACTTTTGATTTGATCACTCTGATCAGTCCAAGGTATGTTAACAAAAAATTAACTTTGACTCAAAGGGTCATATTCTATGATCACTTTTGACAATTATAAGCACAAGGAACATGGTCATATTTTCAAATTCTGGGGTAAAATGTATGGACACATAAAATGTGATCTGAAACTTTTGCATTATTTGAGGGACCTCTTTGTCAGAATAAGAGCCTGAAGTGCCAGAGAAGAAGTATTAAAAGTTAGACCTACATCCTGCATAGAAGCTCATTTGTAAATGGTCCCTCTCTCTCCACTTAGGACAGCTATAAAATCAAGCTAATAATGTTTATACTTAGTTTTGGAAGGAGCTTTGAGAGCTAGAAATAAATGCTTACTCTGCAAATGCAAAGATTTATTTTTTTACATGGAATGATTGCAACTGAGTAAAAGTGGGAAGAGGATCAGAAACATTTGGAAGACTCAAGATCACAAATGACTGTCAGTGACACTAATTTTCCTAATGTTTTAGGTGCTTTTGTATGTCCTCTAGGGAGGCTAAGATGCATCCAAGAAAAAGCTCTGGCATTATATGCCCTAACTTTTTGATGCCCGGCACCTGACGTGCAATTCCAAACCTTACATTAGGCACAGCATTTCTGGCTGTGTGAAAATTGAACACATTTTGCCAACAGGAGAGCAATGGAGTTGCCTCAGAACACTGAGCTTGAAGGCAAGAACCCTCTTCTATGTGGAAATTAATTTCTCAGAGAAGCAAAGACTTTGCTGTTAGGCAGATTTTGCTGGGATTTAAAAATAAATCTCATTTTAGGCAGCTACTTCTTCATTTTGGGGAGATTTATCCCCAAAACCTCATATATAAAAGAGCCGAGATCTTTGCAAAACCCCGTTTTATAATAAACCCTGTGTAATAAATACTGACTCTGGCCTTAAATTAAAATGGAATAATGTATTGCTAGAGTTGACTATTCCCCTTGAAGATGCCCAAAGCATAAGCTTGGTGTCTTCAAGGCTTGTTAGGGCAAAGATGGATGAGGAGAAGACTGGCAGTGAGCCAGCAAAGCTGACCACAGCAAGGGAGAATTGTGATGATTACACCTTGGTCAGCCCCTGCTGCCCTGACTCCAGGCTGTTCTATGGAAAGATGTGTAAGGACAGAGTGGGGATTTTGAAGAAGCTGAGACACTGAAACTCAGCATCTGGGAACCAGCAAGCTCATCTAGACACAAAATCAATCTTCAGTTAAAATCCATGATCATTCCACAGGTTTTTAAGGCCAGTACAATAGTGGGGCCCAAGAGCTGGCTCTGAGAGTGCAGTGCTTTAATACAGAGGTCCAGTTAAAGTTCCCTGGAATCCTGGCACTGCCTCGTGGAATGGTTAATCCATCTTCCCTCTCTGCCTCTGCTGTTCCTGCACATTTGAACTGTCATATCCTTTCTTCATTATGTAATAGCCTAGAGGTCACACATGTTCCTCTGCTTTGAATAATACATCCCTATGAAGCCTCAGTATCTCTGTTTGAAAATTTATTTCTTTCATTTTAATATTTTATCAATTTTGTCCTAAATGGATGACCTTAACTGGTTGCAGTTCATTTCATTTCTTCTCTGCTTAAATATTTTAAAGGTTCCAAAGTACAAACATCATTCATGTGGTGTGTAACAAAAATGCTCAGCTTGAGCTTTGGATTATTTAATTGTAATTGTCAAGCTATTTTTAAAATTGATTTTTTTTTCTTTTTTTTCAGTTTCTTCCCCCCTCTCCTTCTCCCATTTCTAACGTTGTTTGTCACATCCTTTATGTTGGTATTTAACTATACTTCAGTGCTTATAGAAGAGCTATGCAATGCATTAGGACCATTATTTGTGGACAACAGACAGGCAAGAATCAAAATCGCCCTGCAATGGGGACAGGCATTGCATTCAGAAAATGTCTCAGTAACATAATTGATTCAGTACCAGATACAGTATTTGGTGTTAGGTACAAGTTTTTTTGCCCTATGTTTGGAGAAAAAAGAACCAGAGTTATATTTTACGAGCTGGCCATCTTGATGCTGCAACCAATCTGGATTTCATTGAGCTGGAAAGGGGTTTTATTTGAATGGTTTATCATCACAACACATATGCACCAGGAAATAAAAGGAGTTAACAAATACCTGGCAGTCCTAGCTCTGAAATAAGTTGTGCTGTTTGAGAGGTGTCATTTTGGGCACATAAGGTTCTTTGTAAGAGTAGCAGTCCTAGCCTTTCGCAAACCTTTTTAGGTAATTAAATTCAATCTTCATAAATTTCAGTGTCGCTTGGCTTCCTGTCCTGAGCAGATTGATGTCACTACAGGCAGCTTCACACTGACAGTTGCTGGGTGCCTGGTCTCACTGACCCTTCTGATGTATAAAAGGCTTTGGGTTATTTAGATGTGAAAGGCAGTAAAAGCTAGTAAGCAGAAACTGATGTAATGATTGTTATTCTGCACTTATACTATGAGAAAGCAAAACTAAGATATCTGCACTTCACACTGTGGCATTTTGATTAAAAATAAAAATAACAACACTGAAGGAATCTGACTCATGTCCTTGAATTATTTCAAAATAACTGTAGCTGTTCTATGTTTGCAAAATACAAAAATCAGTATACTGTCCATTTTTTATATTTAAGACATTTGATTATGTGGGATAGGGCTATATTTATGCTGATTATTACCTTTTTCATTTTCTTCTTTGTTCAGTAGTAATCTTGCCCAGCTAAAACTGTTGGTAAGATATGGATTCATGTTTCATTTCTGACATCTCTGTGTCATATTACAGTGACATCACCTATCTTCTGATTTGGCTATGCAGTATTCCACACCAGGAAGACACATTAAATCCTTTGCCTTCCCACTAAGTCCCCAACTGCCATATAGAGGACAGTATGAAAGAAATGGCACCACCTCTCTTGCACTGGCTGTAGGGTTTTGGTTTACCTGGAGTCGTGTCACCACAACAGATGCCATGCAGGTCACTGAAAGCAGGAATCTCTGTGCCTCCATGTGAACAAATGGGGACATTTTGTTTCCAAGTGTGATTCCTGGGCTGTGCACAGAGTGGAACAAGTGGAAATGAGTGAATGTATAAGCAGGTTGCCTCTTCTTTTTTTCCTGGGGTGGAGATCTGGATCCTTGGGCATCAGCCAAAAAGTCCTGTCAGGTGTTTTTGTGGTAATAATGTTTTCCTCCAAACAATAGAGTAGTTGTGCTATAACCAGAGCAAATGCTTTGAATAGTTCTTTAAAGGACACTTGAAACACTTCCTGCATATTTTTTCTGCCCTGTACAAACAGCTCTCCTAGTTTCTGAAGAAGCTCCTGAAGGTAACCAGCATTGCTTCTGTAATGACAGGAGTTTCCAAATTCAGGTGGTGTGGCAGGTGAGGTTATCTTGCCTCAACAGGGAATGTGTTAGTATAATCCTTCAGAAAGTTTTTGCAAACACATCCTCCGCATCCCTAATTATATAATTAAAAAGTATAAGCATTGAAAATCCTTCTAAATACATATTTAATTCCTAAAGGATCTCCTTAGAGTGGAGTATTACATGAGATAGAGAGCTTAGCAATAAGTTGTACTAAGGCCTGATACATTACAACAATTATGAACATGTTCACTTTATTAACTAAATATCAGTAATTGTGCTGTGAGCAGTGCACTTCATACTTAAATTTAAGCAGCTTTAATGTACTTGTAAACTGTATTTAATGTACTTGTAAACTGTGTAAGTCAGACAAAACATGAGGGAAAGGAAGAATGAGGTGTACAAGGAGAAGACCAGGAACTGAGGCACAGAGGCAAAGGATACAGAGACAGTTCAGTCTGATTCCAGAATCTGCTGTTCAGTAGTAGCCAGGCACAGATTCCCAAAATTCCATAAGGAAACTGTGGCATTTCTCCAGAAGCAGATTTTTCTGGGAAATCTGTCACTTTGGCCAAAGTGGGCACACGCTGCTGCTCTTTACCTCAACAGGGTAAACATCCTCATGAATGGCAGTATTTTTGTGTGACTACAGCTGCTCTTTTAACTCTCTGCATAAAGACCTGCATTTGGGAAACTAAAGGTTATGAATTCAAATCCCAGTTTCCACTTCCAGCTGCGTGTATACATTTGGCTGAAAACAATGCTGGCTGTGTGGATGTATACAGCCATGGATCATTGCAGCAGCACAAGTCAATTAGCCTTGGTGACACTCTGGTGTCCTGTGAAATAATTTTATGGATACTTCAGGGGATGTTGTCAGAAGGATGGCGCAGAGAACTACAGGACACAAGGGGCAAGGCCAGCAAAATAACCACCTCTGGCACAGGTTTCCAAACACCTCTGTGTTTACAAACACCTGAACCTTCCTGCATTTCCTGGGTCTCTCTTGGGAAATACAGTGGATCACAATTAACCTTTCCTTATTACCAAGCACAGGAAGCAATAGGGGAGCCTCTCAGGTGGCACATCTCATTTGAGCATTCCACTGGTGTCTGCAGTCGTGGACGTGTCGTGGAAGTCAAGGCAGGAAGAGCTGAGCCTCCTAATGACAATGTGTTTACAGACCCCATTTTTAGTTTAAAGGCAATAATACACAGTAGTCTTCATTTGACCTGCAATGTAGGAGTCAGGCTGATATGAGATGAATCTCCAGTCATTCTTCAGTATTTCCATTTCATTGGAGGCTACTCTGTGAAATAAGAAAAGATGGCGAGTGGTTACTTTATATTAGCAACTAAATATTTTGGGGGTTTTGGTTTGGTTTTTTGTTGATTTTTTTCTTTTCCATTTTTCTATTTTCATTGCCTCAAAAACTCTAATGAATCTCTCTTAAGAAATGCTGAAATTTTGTAGCTTTATTTTTTTTTCCTAGATTTAAATTAAAGAGACCTCCTGTCTGGTCGGTTTTTTGTTTTGTTTTGTTTTGTTTTGTTTTGGGTTGTTGGGGTTTTTTTTGTCTTGCCCCTTTTGGAAGAGAAAAGATGTACATGATGAACACCTTTTATTTTCATTTTAATATGGCTTGAAATTTTAAAAAAATAACAGGTTATTAATGTCTAGCTTTAAAATTTGCGATTTTGATTTCTCTCTAATGTAAGCATGAGAGGTTTTTTTAACCTCATGGTTCTGTGTTTTGCTTGGTTTTTTAGCTTTTTCTCCCTAGAAAGTAGCATAAGAAGTATAAAACGGCAGATTTTCTGAATAGAAGTAAGTATAAGTAAAAGAAAGTATCTATTTTTTCTTTCAATTGTCCCTCCTGCTCAGTTTTGAAGTGTAGAAGAAAGTTTTCATTTTACAGAAAATTTAAGGGAAATAATGGTGATTATTCTTCCTCTCCATACACTGTAATTTCCTTTCTTTCTCAATGCTTTTCACTGAAGACTCAATCTGTGACATTGCTCTTTGTTAGGAGCTGAAATTAACATAGAAATTAAGTGTTAGACATGTGGGAGACCTAATGGGGGACAACAGCTGAGAGTAAAATTAGAAGAAAAAATCCTTGATGGAGAGAGCTAAAGATATAATAATTTTGTTAGTATTAGACACATCTTGGAAAGAAATCAAGAAAAAAAAAATAGGATAGGATAAAATTAAGTGAAAACAAACACTAAACCATACCACAGTCCAAGCATGAATTAAAAACAAGACATTGTTCTTAAAAGCTTACTGTTGTACAAGTTTTGATAATGAATTATATGCAGAGACAACCAAGGTAATTTTTTCTATTTGACAGTCCCATGCAAGACTCATTTGCAAAGATGTGCTCAGTTGTGGGGCCCAGGTTTGAAAATTACCTCAGTATGTTGGGAAGCATTTAGGTGACAGCAACAAAAATTCCAAAAAGTTTAAAAATTGGGCCTTTGAGTAGAGACTAAAAAATTTTGTCAGGGCTCAGCTAGAAAAAGTAAAGCTGAAGTGGCACACAATGATTTTAAAAATAACCAAAAAAGTATGTTATAAGGAAAAGAGGACTCAGACTTGCCAATGAAAAACAAAAATACAGTCCAAACTGTAGATTTAGGTGAAATGTAGCTGGCTCTATCTGAGGGTTGTGCCAGGAAAAACCAAGTGGAATGCTGGGGTGAGGGTTTGTGGAGGCAAACAGTTACCTTCTGTCTTTCAGCTCAAGCAGGCAAAGGAGGGCACCAGGAGTTCAGCTTGCAGAGCAGGAGGAGAACAGAACTCCTGCCATGGAATTTTTGTGCTGGTACCCCAAAGTTGTCCCTAGCCAGCAAAATATAATTATCTCATTTTCCTTCTTGTGAATCTAAGGGAGAGCAAGACAGTTTTCAGCAGACCTGGCAGGTTCAGCTTGACTCTGGCCCCACTTTATTTCAGTAGGAGAGGTTGTCAGGGACTGCAGAAATGGTTGAGCTGAGATTTGGAATGTCTCTAGGAAGAAGAATTTAGACATAATGAAATCAACTGTGTTCCTTGCAGAAGAGTGAAAGCAACCTACCAACAATCCTGAGCCTCAGTATTGATTCTGTTCCTGTATTTGCAGTGCTTTGAAGCTGCCATGGTCTGTTGGTTCATTAAGTTACATTTACAAGTTGTCCCTAAACACTGCCTTTTACATAGTCTGCATTTTAACACTCTTTAGGTGCATATTGATATGTTCTGTCCTCTGTGCAAACCACAGTCAAAGAAATCCCTTTTCTGCAATGGCTAATGAGGTACCAGCGTGGTAAAATAAACAGAAGGAGGAATTACACAGTGTCAGGAAGCTCGACCAAAGAAATGTCACCTTCAGAGAAGCAGCAATGAGAAATGACCTTTCACTTTATTACAGTGTGCCAAATTTGGTTTGGTTTAGACAAGAACCTGCAATTACTGAATATTTAAAAGTACACATTCTTACCCACAGAGAAGTCAAATAGAGTTGGGGGGACTTATGTCACAGAAGTACCTATGATGAAAGATGAGTTTGACACACTGACAAGTACCATGACTGAGATTATAGTTGAATTATGCAATTAGGTTTTATTAACCATACATATTATTAAGAACTTTTCATAACAGAGTAAAGGATGTCAGGTCCTGGTGATTGTACTGACCTCTTATGCCACTGGGAAAGATGCAGAAAGGCTTTCAAAAGAGCAATATAGTCCCTATTTAATCTTTAAATAAGAAAGAAAGGTCAAGGAGCCATTGCTGCTACTTTATTTCTCTCAAGTCTTTACCAAGGAGACATCCCATTTTAATGTGCATTGCCTTAGATTTATGCATATTAGTAAAATATGCCTCACTGAAACATTACATACTTTTAAATGCACTGAATTTATAGCAGAACTTACAAAGTCTAGTATGTGCATGTGTATGAATCCTCAAAATTATGTAACTAACCTCTGAAGGTTTCTCACTTTAATTCATTTCTAACACAAAAATAAAAAGAAAACCCTCCAACAGATTACTTAACATCTCTGTAAAAATGTCATATCCAGACAGATATTCACTTACCATGCCAAAGAAAGAGAAAAAATAGTGGCAATTTATATTCATAATGTAGTTTAATTTTAAAATTATATTAATAATTAAAGATAAATAAATGAAGGTGACAACCAACTCAAGACAGGTAGAGGAAAACAAAGCCCCAAACAAAATTGTGAGCACCAGTGTAATTAGAGAGACTTCTTTAAGTCTACTGGTTATGCTCCAGCTTTGGTAGGAAGCCTAATTGTTCCTTAAATTTTGACTTCCCTTCCAAATTGGGAGTGAGACCTCCAGAGCAGGTGCAGCCAAGTTCTTCCAGTGGCAGATGCTCTACGAGGACAGTCCCTCACCAGTGGCCTGGCCTGGCTCCTTTCAGCGGATACAGCAGGACAACCTCCCCCTCTGCTCCATACAGAGCTGTATGAACAGCATGTTCCATCAGGGAATGGAATGAAGCCTTCAGCATTGGGAAGTGTCAGTGCTGCACTACACCCTTATCTCAGTCCTTTGAGAATGTCTGCCTTATGACAATCTTCCATTATGTGATTGTTGGCTTTTGCAGTGGGATGCAGCAGTTTGTCTTCTGGGCCTTCTTCCAGAGTCTGCCCCCGACCTTCACTCATGTTTCAAATCCAGGCATATTTCTCCCAGCCCATTCCCCATCTTTCTTTGGATGTAGTTTTTGCTCTGTGTTTTAACTGGATGGATTTCTCTCCTCTGCTGCATGGATCCCTACAAGTCACTGATTAATCCAGGACCCTTTTTCACTCCTGGTGTCCAGCAAGCTGAAAATGGCCATTATAAAGAATGTCTTTTTGAGCTGCCAGAGGTGTCCTGTGATCATGTACCCCATAGTATGAGTTGTCCAGTCTGAGGCTGGAATTTTCTGAGGTTTTAGGTATTTCAGTTCTAACGGTTCTTCCTTGCAAATAATGAAAAACAAGAAATCTAAAAGAAACCTAAAAGCTGTTGAAAGTAATGTTAGAAGCATAGGTAAAAATTGTGCCACAATTCAAAAAGAAAACCATGCGGTCCAATAATCCTGTTCATGGCTGAATGTGATAATGATACAGTCCATATATTAAAAAAAAAAGGCTTATAAGAAATGGAAAGTTTGCTCAAATGAGAACTGGAAAACCCATAAAAATGACAGGCCAATTTCAAATAAGAAATTAAGAAAGCTAAAAAGAATGTGAAAAGAGCCTTGCAAAGAATGCTGTAGCTGAGAGTAGAGAAATTTGTAAATACACCAGAAGCAGGAAGCCAGATGAGGATTAGTGGAACCGCACTATGACCAAGGTGTAGAAGGGACTGCAGCAGATGAAGAAAACCTCAGTATGAACTCTTTCAGTTGTTTTTTACAGCAGAAACTGTCTCATTCCCGATTCTGATACACACTTTGTAGCAGGCAAGTCAGAAAAATAGATCAATTTGAAGTAAATACATGGGATGTGCTTATCCAAATAGACAAATCAGAGGTCAGTAAGTCATCAGGATGAGACAACATCCACCCACGTGTCCTGGAGGCACTCAAATATGAAATTGCAGAACCGCTGGCTGTTGTAAGCACACAGCTTGTGGCAATTGGGAGTGGGGCTGTGGCTGAGCCTCATCCCTAAAGGGCTACAGCAGTGTAGGACAGGTGACTGGTGTTGAAGGTGATGAGACATGGAGTGCTGAGGTGCACTGACCAATCACAAAAGGGTACAGAGGACACACAGGTGGGATGCATGTGAGATCAAGAGTTTAAAAGGTTGTACTGAGGAAGAATAAGGAGCAGATGCAGATGCTTGCAGCCTTCTGAAGTGTTGGGTGTTACTCTGTGTGAGCAGATGCCTGAAGCTTTCTTCAGTGTTGCTTGTGGCTCTGCTGTCCCTCTGCTGTAGCTGGCTGTGACATGGAATACGAGAGCAAAGAGCCACTGTATTGGGAGGTGGGTGTACAGCCATCTGCAAAATTGCCAACTTCCTTCTACCAAAAGGCTCTGGATGGATCCTGAGAGCTACAGACAGGTGAACCCAAGTGACACGATGCCGGAGCTCTTCAGCCTGGCTAGCTCCTGGCACCATCACCAAGAGTGAGGCCCCCCAGGAATTGGTCTTGGCGACAATTTCATTCCGTATTTCATCAAAGAGTTGGAGAAGAGAATGAGCAGTGGAATCTTTGGGCTTGAAGGTGATGTTAATGGATTTTTCATCACAAGTTTTAGCATTGATAAGTGTGCTCTTCTGAAAAATAACCTAATCCCTACGTACACTGATGTAGAACTCAGAGCAGAGGACTGAACTGTTGAATTCAGGAAGAGATCTTGGGGTGATTGCTCTCAATTCTCTGAAATCATGAGTCCATGGTGCTATGGCAGCAAAAATAGCCCTCAAAACCCCAACCCAAACACAAGAGAAATGCAAGGAAAGTACTGAGTACAAATGAGAGGTGACATTCTATCACCATAAAAAACACCACCTCTCTTTGGTGCTGTCAGTTCTGTTTTCCACCTCCCAAGGAGGCAGTAAAAGCAAAGAAGATACAGAGAAGGCCAGTCAAAAAGCTTATGATGATGTAGCAACAGCCTTGTGAGGAGAAAAAAAAGCTGATATTCTTCATTTTGGAGAGAAGGATGAGGGAAGATGTGATAAATGTTTACAAAGTCACAGATGTAATGGATTAGCTAAATCAGAAATCTCAGAAAGGAGTTAGACAACTTCATGGATGTGTATGAAGGGATGCTGGAATGATTATGCAGGAATGTAACCTCTAAAACCTCTACAGCAACAGTGGATGCTGGAGCAGTAGAAGAGGAATACATTGCCAATTGTTGCCAAAGTCACATACCCTCCTGAAACAACTTTTCCTTTTGTTATTATCCCTCTGGCTTCTCTATTATGGGCCAGGCATTAGCCACCACCAGCATCCCATCCCCCCCCCGACTTCCCAGGGAGAAAGGTCAGTCCAAGTTCAAAAAGAAAAGAGGAAAACCCTACTGTTTGAGGTGCAATAACATCTCCAGGTGCAATATCTTAAAAAAAAAGGAGAAGGGGTATGAGGGTCAGAATGTAAATAATATATATAGATAGAGAAGTGGAGGGAAACACAACAAAAAAAGAGCACCCAGGTGTGCCTATTACTCCCTGCAGACTTCCAGGGATGGAAAAAGGAAAGCAGTTGCCAGAACACCCCCTCCTCCCCATTTTTTTCCCTGCTGTCAGAGACAATACCAGACTGAATGGATCCATTGGTCTTACTCCAGAGAATGTTTCTTATGTTTGAATGGTCTTTTATTGGAGGCAGTCTTGGCCATCCTGGAATTCAAGGAAAGAGTTGTGACAGGTTGTACAGAGACTTACTGCATAATTTGTGTTAAAAAAAAAAAAAAGCTTTAAAGTATGGTCTCAGTTTCCAACTGAAATAGAAAACTATAGGGAATTGGATAGAAGGCAAGTAGAACATAGAAGAAACTGCTAAGGGAAATATTTAGGATGGATATAAGATGTAAAACTGTATCTCACATGAATCAGTGAGTTTTAATCCTTTTTGGTTTTCAGTGTAGGTGTGTGGCAAATTTAACCTACTTAGAATAAATTTGCTTCTTTGAATTTCCCTTTGCATTTCCCTTTGTTCTCTCTGAGTTTTGCAGACTACAAGTTGATAAGTGTTATAGAAAATACACCATCTTGCAAATTACCTATTTCTAGATTCCTTCTGCAAAGTGAGAGCACATCTGCATGGACAATGACCAGATTATAATACCAATGGTCACCCTGTAGTAACATTTGTTTTGTAGAGCTGAGTAGTTGTGCAGTGCATAGCTGACTTTGGGGCTTAGGTTTTTTGGCAGATGCTCATCTGTTTAAAAAAGCAAAGTGAAGGCTTCAAACCTTACATATCATCTCCCCCCATAGTGCATCTGTTCAACTCAGACTTACAAGGCACTGGGTTTCATCGTTTGTGAAAGTGGGTCACAAACCCAAACAAAAAAAAACATTAAATAATGACTCCATCTCTTTCCCTGTGTGGGATACCAGTCAAATTGTGAAACAGATCTTCAGCTACAATAAGTCAATATAGATCCGTTAGGACAATTTCATTTACAGGGAGTGAGAATTTGGTGCTGTACTTTGTATGTGAGAAAAAATGCACTTGAAAAAATAATAAAAGAAATTAAAAGGAAAAAACAATCCTGTATCTTTTACCATACAACAATTATGCAGATATGTTTTAGTATAATAGTAGAAGACTGCTGGAGAGCATTTGGTAAAGAGAGGAATTAGATAATAATTTGACTGTAAAACTAAATTATATAAAGACATGCCACACATTAATTATTTTACATCACCCACTTTCCCCAGACTAGAGCACATAGGTCTGACTATGAAAGTACTAACAGAGTCCCAACAGTCCTATTAAGAGACAAAGAAAGAGAGATCTGGTTAGGCTATTTTTTCATGTTAATACCACTGCCTTATCCCTTTATAATTTTGAAAATAAAACCCTTTAAGCGAAACAATACCACACTGTTAGAATAAAGATTTCCAAAACTTCATTATCCTGATTTCTATCTGCTTCATGCCCTCTCTAGTCATTTTGTTCTGCAAAACTTTGTTCTGTTAATCTGGTAGATTGTTATCCCTTCTTTGTATAAACATTAGTTTATGATAAAATGAGATAAGATAGTAAAAGCAGGTCCAGGGGGCCTGTTTGTTTCTACTATACATTGGAACGTGTGTGTGTGCCTGTAAGTTTTGAATACTGAAATGGACATTGTAAACTGGGGGGAGGGGGGGAAGAATTCTGCCCTGTTTTCTTCTATCCTTGCCACTCCAACTCTTCTCTGAGCTCTTCTGTTTACTTTCTTTCCATGGCTTTTATTTTTATTCTCTATTCTTATTTTTCTCTTCCTATTTCTTTCTACACAGCCATCCTGCTCTTACCACTAAATACTGCAGTTGTTCAGAGTTGTTTTGAAACTGGACAATATACTCAGCCTTACATCTCAATTTCATTTAGGACCCAACTGTGATCACCACTGAACCTGAACACTCCTTTGCTTTACAAGGGCTGAGGAATATAGCCCAACTCTGCATGACCAAAGATACTGTAATGTGGACCTTTGTGTTTAAGCAATTATTTTAATTTTTTTTTCAGATTAATTCATCATTTGAATTGTAGTTTGCATGAGAAATTTTATTCTCACTGAAAATGGGTAGAACACAAAGGATGACTGCTTCAGAGGACTGATTGTTCACAGCCCTCACCTGTTTCATACATCAGCACATACCTTTTGTAATCAAATATATGAGATTCCTGTGAAACATATCCCTGAACTGCGAAGTGAGATAACCTGGGACTTCTAGAATCCAGAGAGGTGGGAAGGCTTGAGGCAGGCTGAAACACAGAGGCTGGGACAGTACTGGCCAGTCTGTGCCTCAAGCTGTATGTGGCTCTCTAAGTATTTAAATACAACCCCTGTGCTGGCTGCCATGGGGGTTGTGGCATAATCCCTGCCTCCTGAACCAGTGACTCAGCAAGAACTTCTAAAGGCAATTTTAGGGATTTCCTTGGCCTCTGCCTGTTTATGTAGCAGAGCCCCATTCCTCAGGCGAAATCTGCAAGGCCATTTTATCACCAGCTACCCTGAACCATTCCCACCAATCCTCATTGCTCCAGAACAGGATAGGTGTCTTGAGGCTTTTAACACAGGAGGATTCTGATGAGGTGTTTGGAGAGCTGAGGAAATCAGACATTATGTGAAAAGACTGTGAAATAGTCTGATAGGTTATATTTTTAAATTACATCTTTTCCTCATCCACAGTAAATTTTTTCCAAGCCATATGATCCTCAAATTACCAATACAAATGGGAATACAATTAATAGCAGTGCCATATCTTTACAGGGAGCATCACATTTTTTTTGTGCCAGGAAGGCATGCCTTTTATTCTATTAAACTGAGCAGAAGTCTCCTCCTGGGCCTCGTCTCCTCTGCATGGTGCCATCCTTTCAGGAATACATCATCGTCAGAGTGCTTTGTCCCAGTGATGTATTACACTAATACATCTGTTGCTTTAATGATATATTAGTGTAATACCTTATCAGAGTGATGCATACCAATGATCTATTGCTCAAAAGGTGATGCCACTCAGGAATGAAAGAATTCATGGACACAGTCAGTGTAATTATACAGCTAAAAGTCGACATAGATTACGCTGGAAGTTGCTTTCATGGAACCAAGAACACCAGTACTATGCCAGCCTGTTTTCTGCCATTTTCTAGTGCCATTGCACTGGATTTGTTATGCTGAGGTTGTTACACCTCTTTTAAACCTTTTAAATATACTAAGAGCAACTACCATTAACCTTGGGTCACTGTGAAAGCAGAATGTATCCTGTTACATTATTTTTACTGTATGGTAGTACAGTACTTACTTACCCGTAACCACATGAAACCAAGTAACATTAACCTCCAAATAGCCTGAAGAACACATCATATCTCATTATAATAATCTGGGCTTCATCCTTTCCCTGAATTTAATTATTGTCCATTCTCAAATATTTTCGATTACATGACAGTTGAACTACTTCAGCCTGTCATTAACTGTTGGCCTCTTTATTCTCAACCTTCATTTTCTTTACCGTTATGTTTATTTTCATTACTTTAGCCACTGAAAAACAAGTGAAGTCAGTCTCACTTACACTGTTTTGTGTAGCATGTTAATTAGACATTTCAAAGCATCATCCGGAGATTGTGGCAAAAAAAACCAAGTTCTATTTTCTATTTTTTAAATTTTTACTGTAAAGAATGGGAGAAAACCGTGAGCCAATAATATAAAGAAACCCTCAAAACTCAGATCTTTTCCCCCTCTGCCTTAACTCCCTCACTAATTGGGTCCAAGCTTCCTCACTAATTGGGTTTCCAAAGAGAAAGACAATCAGAACCACATTTTGCTTGTGGTAATTTAACTGAGGTATAAAGTATTGATTAGCTTATTTACGTTTCCTCTAAATATGCTTTACACCAAAGTGTGAAGAATGTTGCAGAGGGGAAAAGAAAGGCTCCAACTTGTTTCAGTTCATCAGAGCAGGGAAAGGTGTGTACGTAACTCAAGAATTTTTGCCAAATAGTTCAACATAAAACAATCAGTAACACAAATGAGAGAGAAAAGGACAGGCAAAGTATTTACAGAATGTAAATACTGTGATTTTTCTTTCCTCTTCACTTTCTCTTCTGTTATCTTCATCTTCACTGCTAGTGACAAGTATCATTTTAATTTGCAGGGAGGGTTGCTAAAGCAACTTTCAGGAATGTATTGTGTGGCAAACTGAATTCAGAGAAGCCATAATGGGGATACAGGGTGATGGATGCAGGACATCCTTCTTGTTACATTCCTAATCCTCCAAGGTCACTCAGCTGATGTGTGACCTTGCAGTTTAGAAACTGCTGACCCAGATCTTTCTCCTGCCCCACGGGAGGATGATATAATCTAGCAGCTCATGGGTGGGGCTGTGCTACCTGATCTCTGCCAGAGGTGGAAGCAGCCTCCTGGGGTGGCAGTGCAGGTAGCATGGCTGCAGTGAAGTTCCTTCAACAGGAATCTGTGACAGATTTATTCAGATCAGAAAACCTGCAAGTTGCCCAATTGAATCTTGGCAGGGTGGAGAGGGAAATGTATCCTTTTTATCTGGCCTGAGAAACCATAAATGCCAGTAGGACTGACCTCCAGGCTATTCAATATTTTATCTGAAAGTATAATTGCTCAAGTCACTGTAGGAGGATATTTGCAAACTTCCCTACACATCTCAGAGGAAACTGGTTGTTTCAATGAGTCTTTAGTAGGATTTATCAAAAAGTTGTGTGTTTTACAAATGAAAATTTGTAGTTCCTGCAGTGCTGGCTTCCTGATCATGGTGGGCCTAGTGTGCTTTTTATGGAAGTCTGATCTGTGACAAAAGCCTTCCAGAGGGTGATTAGCAAACACAGTAGCAGCTAATTCTGATAAACTGTGGGTGAGCAAATAGACCTTTGTGTAACTTGCGTTGTGTGCTGAGCAATTGGAAGGGACAGATTTGGGATGGGGAGAAAAAGACTTAGCAGGTGGGCTTCTGACACTGTTGCTCTGCCCGTGTACATCCAAAACAAGCTTCTGTGATACCATACACATTAATAGCTCATGACACGTCATATTTTTCAGGGTCAAAACAGTCAATAGGTAGGGGGTGTGTTAGTCTTTTCTTAAGAGATGCATGTGCATGGAGAAAGAGAATAGAGTGAAATGCTTGACAGTGTACAACAGCCTAGGGGACTGCAGGCAAAGTGTGTGGTCTCAGTCAGCATGGCCCTAATGGCCATTCAGTTATAGGCAGTCCTTGTTTTCTGCTTTGGAGGGGCAGTTTGCAGGGTCTTTGGGAACCCATCTGAATGGTAACTCCAAGTTTTTGTTTTCCTGAGTTAATTTTAGCAGCATCTGTTTTCCAGTCTTGTTTGATGTGTGCTACACAAATTCTTTTGCTAGTGTGGTGCAGAAAAGGAGGAATGATGGACAAGGTGGGTGGCAATTGCTTAGATTTGCTCCCTCTGTGCTGCCACTGAATGTCAAACCACACCATGTTACTGGGCTGTGTCAGATTACGTGTGGACACAGCATTCCTGTTAGTTAAATACCACCCCTTTTAGCCAAATGGCATTCCTTTTAGTTTAATAAATAATAATTGATTTTTAAAAGTTGGAGTTTGCCCTTCAGCTAGGTTTAGGAACCTACAAATTCGTTGTTTTGAGCTGAACCAGTCTTAGTTTCCTCTGCAGCCCATGGAGAGTGTGAGGCTTCCCCAGAGAAATTCATCCTAACTTCCACAGGATGGGGAACAATTGCTTAACTCTCTCTTTTGACAGCAGGTAACCTAGAAATCTAGGTTAAATTAAATTACTCTCTCTCTCTATCATATTGAAGATTAGCAGAATTTGCATTTGTTATCTACTGCTTAAAACTCTTCAGTCCTGGTATCTTCCACTAATTTCAAAGAGTTTTGGAACAAGACCTGACACTGCTGCATGTCTGAAACTCTGTCAACAGCAAAGTGGCTCAATTAAGTGGAGCTGGTTTGGGAGGGGAGAACTGTGAAGTGGCACTCAAGCTCTAGCAGGTTACCTGTGTTCCTCTGGCACAGTCTCCGCCAGAAGCTTAGTGTATCACCCTAAGTTTTATGTTCTTAAACTAGAATAAAAAAACAACCTTAAAACAACAAGATTTCAAATCTGAACTGGAAAATGGTAATGCAGAAAGTGAAATCAACAGAGCAGAAGGAGGAGGGGGTGCCAGGGCATCAGAAATGGGCCAACAGCAATTTCATCAGGATCAGGAGGAGCTGAGTTTGCCTGGCAGTGTTTTAACACCTGGACTGCAAAATGCAGTGGCTAAGGTGAAGGTATATGATTAATTCTGCTGACTCTGTTATGGGAAAATTGATTTCTGGCAAAGGGGTGGAAAGAGCAGTTGGGGGCAGTAAAGTGGCTCAAACCTTGGAACAATTTGCTTTTGTACATGAGAGCTGGAATCATCAGCCTCTACGAGCAAGATCCTAACTATGAGCAGATCAGTGAGGACTTTGTCATTGATTGAATTGGGACCAGGATTTCACTAATTCATGACTAATTGGTAATCACAGTAAGTAATTACTAATTATGGCAATGTGCAACAGTTGTGTTGCTGCCTGGAGCTGAACTGTTTACTTCAGGGTTGGGTTTTTTTTGGTGTTTCAGCATGGGAAGCAGGGCTCATAAATCCCTGTGTTATTTACAAAAAGTAGTATTTGGCTGATGAAAATGAACGCATGGACGGACCATTCAAGTCAATGAAGGGTGAGTTCTTTCCTCTTTAGGCTCTCAGACACTGCTTGCTGAGCTAAGTGTACTAAATAACTGAATAAAATATTTGTGGATGTGTACTCAGGTATGGCAGAAAAAGCTGATTAAAAACAGAACTTACAGCAGAAAAGGATTTTTCTGTAAAGTGCTGGCATTATGTCAGTGGAAATACAAGCATTCTCATCTCATGTTGATGTGATAGCCATTTCTGTTTATAGATGCTTCTTGAGGACATTTGGTTTTTTCAGAATGGATCTCTTCTGTCTCCAGTCTAGCTGGTTTCTAGAGAGCAGTGAAAGATGTATGAGCCTAGAAAACAAGCTGACGGGACTTGTGGCTTTACCAGGACAGTTAAAAAGAAACTAAAATTTTAAATTTATGCCTATTAAGAAGTCTGGGGGAAAAACTGGTTTTCATTTGAGAAAAAATCTGTGTAACAGAAAGGTTCTTGGTAGGATTTCACCATGAGGGTTTGATCCTCTGTTTTCCCAAGCAGCCACTACTGAAGGGGGACTGGGAGAGGGGGGAATAAAAAAAATAAAAACAGTTGGGGTGTTCCACAAAAGGGAGGAAAAAATAATCCTTTGATCAGCTACACCTGCAGGTCTTGGTCTGGGAATTAGCAGCCTGGCTGCCACCTGAGTCTGTGTTGGAATGAATCGTGGTTTCCCTCAGAAGGAAACTCTTATACATGATGAGGCAGAGAGTCTGGTGACCAGAAGAACTTCCCTGAATGAAGATGCAGACTAAAACTGACTGCTAGGAAGGTAGCTGAAGGCTAACAGCAAAATTTGGTTATGTTAGCTCCTTAACACTTGTCCTATACCTTTACAGCCTGTTTCCATCAAACACCCGGGAAAGGTTATTACTATTTCTCTTCTACAAAAATAAACTGGGCCGTTGAATGTGGTGGTGGGGAAGATGCAAAGAGTTGCCTCACACTCCTGCTTGCCCAAACTGTATTCAGGGGCTAGTGTTCAACAGTTAAAAAAAAAAAAAAGCCAAAACCCAAACCTATCCAGCCTAAACCTTACTTAGATCTATGACTGCAATTAAGAGTAAAAAGCCTCAGCTGCACTTTGGCTCTGGGACCACCTGCACTTAACTTACATTGTTAAAAGTTCTCTGGATTCCACCTGAGACCGAACCATACCGCGCATCGTTTGACCAGTGAATGTTGCTACTCCTTTCTTCCAGATCAAAGGAGCACAGGAGGAGGGAAGAAGCTAAAAGAAAAGTTGATGACACAGAGACCTTCATACTGCAGACCACTGCTTAGTGAGCCCTGGGATACAGGTAAGCTAAGTTAAATTTCTTTCTTGAAGGAAAATATGCAGGTATTACCTGATATTTGTCTGTGTCAGAGGAGGAAACTTGTTGAAGAAAATGCATAAACAACTAGTAAAAGTAATATCCATTTTCTGCTAGCCCTAGGCAGTTTCTCAGTGTGTGGTTGGGTCACAGATATGGTTCTGAGGCACCTGCAGTTGTGAGGTATGTGGGGGCCCCAGTAGCCTAACACAATTCTGGATTCTGCCCTAAAAGTGAGACTACGAAAAGATCCATTTTTTAAATGAATTTCTTCTGTATTTGTGCCTTGTGTGATGCTTTCTGTCACATCCAAATGTGACTGCATCAGCAATGCTACTGCTATGACCAACTTAAAATCAAATTAGGAAGTAGAAAGTGCAAACCTGAGGTCAGTGGTAAAAGTACTGATTTTCTAGATACTCAGTACATGGTTATCAAAAATATAATAAAAGCGGTAGAACTAAAACGGGCAAGTAGTAACAACTGAAAACTCAGCTTCTAAATGCAGAATGAATTGGCAGAGTGACTCCTTTATTTCCAGTCTATGTTCTCTAATTCAGAACTTTGAAAACCCACTGGTTTAGGCTTGTACAGACTATCACAGGCTGTTGAGTTACAATGGCATAATGAGGTAGCTAACTGTGTGTTTTTCTGCTCTCTGGCACATTTGAAGTGAAAAAAAAGTATTTTAGTGTAACACATTGTATTTGCCATTACAACAGTTAAAGAGGGTGTGCAAGAACTGTTAGGGAAGCTCAGCCACAATTGCATACCATGTGGGGTCACCTTTATCCTGATTTTTGTGTCTAGCTCTTTCTCTGACACTGCTATGGAGCGTGTGCATTTTTAGAGTTGTTCTCTGTGCTTTCCTGGTGGGGAGGAACATTCACAAATACTTTGTGAAGAAGGTCTGGGATAGAAATTGCAGTATCAGAAAACTTGTTTTGGCAGTTGAATGGGTAACAGCACCAGCATTTACACATTTGACTGGTTTAAGATTAATGGGTGAAATTTGTAACTCCTCCAGAGTCTCATTCACATCTTCTGCATTAATAGCAAACAGTTCTTCAGCTAAACCCCCAAGAAAATGGCCCAAGTGAAAGCCCTTGCTCAAGTAGCAGATCTTGTGGGATGTTGAACTGGGGAAGCTTCTGAAATGGAGGTGTCAAGGGACAGACAGCAGCTTTGGCTCACCAATGATCTAGTAGAGTATGTGGAGAGACTTTAAAAGTGCAGGTGGATGTGCTGTTCCACTATGTAATTTTCTCTAAAACATTGCTGTCCACGTTGTAGTTTTAATTAAGCAAAAGGGAAAAGTTGGCTGCTAAACATAATATCTTTGGGCCAGTGCTCAAGCACAAATTGAGCCATGCAAATACACAGCCAACCAACTTGGTTAGTTCTAAAGTGGCATTGATGAAATCGTCTGGTTTGTTGTGGAGGTTTTTTTTGGTGTTTTCCCCCCCCTTTTTTTTTTTTTGTTTTTGTTACTATATGGTAGCTAAAGGCCTGCCTGAAATTTTGCTTTAATAATCTAATTTTTAGTGATTCAGCATATTTAACTTCGAGGAGTAGAAACAGCAGTGCACAGACTGCAGTGTGTGTTTCCAGGGGACTTGGTTGGTTTGAGGGTGGTTTTCTAATGGTACTTCTAAACACAAAGGAAACACAGCGTGTCCTTTGAGCTGAGCATGGTTCCATCCGAACCATGCGAAGAGTCACTCTGTAAGAATCGACGATTAGGACAGAAGCGAGGAAAGCTTCAGTTAGGGCCGGAATCGTCCCAGTAGGCTCCAATATCGCAACAGAGCGGGGCAAACACATCCTTAAATTCGCTGCCTGTTGTGTGCGGCAGCGAGGTGTTTCTGCCCCTTCCTCCATCCCCGGCCCGGTGCCCGCTCGGGGCGGCTCGTACCGCCGGGCCGGGGATGCGCTCCGGGAGCCGCTGGAGCGCGGCTGCCCCCAGCGCCGGCCGCGCTCTGCAGCCCGCGGGGAGCGGAGCGGGGACAGACGGGCCCCCGCCGCCGCCCTGCTCTGAACGGAAAAGACAGGAGCTCCCCCCAAACCTCGGGAAAAGGATCCGCGGAGCCAAGGGAGTGCCTTGGGAGAGCGATGCTGCTCTGGGTGCCCTGTCTCTGCTCGCCTGGTGCCGGTCTCCTGCTCAGGCTCATCACGGAGGGGTGGGGGGATCTCAGCAGGCAGCCGTGTCTTGGCCCGATGGAATGGCAAGCTTGTCCTTGCTTAGAGGAGAGATGCAAAAGTTGCTTAATTTGCGCAGGATTTCTTATTCCTGCACCCATAAATAAGTCACTCCTATCTTCGGTACTGTTAACCTTATCACTAGGAAACAAGTATGGCCTGTAACCTAACCTTTCTGCATTGGTGACTTTGCCATCCTCTGTGTATTGGCATAGTCTTTTCCCTCAGCAGACTTTCTCCTGTTTGGGAACAGGATTTTGGGTAGAGGTCCTGTCTTAAAGTGCTGGTGAGCAAGGCCTGAAAAGTTGCCTGGCTTTGAGACGTGAGCCATGAAAGAAGTACCTTCCTTCCAAGTACCTGCTGGCATAGGTGCCTCAGCCTGGGGTCTGAGCAAGTGCAGCCCATTAATACAGATCTCTAAAGGCCCTGGAAGTTTCTTTAATATTTTTTCTTTCCTAATCCTGTGGCAAAATCATGTGTTACCACTTTGTCTCTAAGAAGCCTTTACTGTGCCAGTAAAAACCTGAGGCTCAGTTGTACAAGGAGCAGCTGAAAATAATATGACACTCAGTAGTGTGGGAAGCCTTGCTGGAGACAGTGTCACTGAGGTAATAGGAGACTTTAAGAGGGTCTGGAGAGAAGCAATTTGCCAGAGAAAGTCAGTTTGAAAAGTACAGTCAATCCATTTTGAAAGACTCTGGTCAGAAAAGTCTTCATACTACAGGAAGTTGTTGAAGGCATGGCATTTTGGAGGTGGGAAAGGTTTTGGGAAGGATGATTAACTTTTAGTAATAGATTAAGCTAGAATCTTTGAATTAGATACGATGGTCAATCAGAGGAAGAATATAAAGCTTAGATGTTCATGTAGGTTAGAAGACTATTCTGGGGTGGGATGAAGGAGATGTAAAGATAAAACAAGATAAACAGGGAGATGTAAAGAACCAGATGAGGCAACAGTTCAGAGGTAGCTTGGGGAAGAGAGAGGGACCCTAAGCTTAAAATGTGTATAAATTAGATACTCTCTCTTATTACATGATGGTGTGACAATTTCAGCCAGCTAAAACATTTGAGCTGTCAAGCTGGACGTCTTCAGATTTTCCTTGCAATCTAAAATATCTTCATCTTTTTAGATTCATTTGGGTGGGGCTTGGGTGATGTTTTAGTTTTGTTTTTCTTTTTTTGTTTCCTGTTTTGGAACCTGGAGTATCTAGCTCCCAGTAACTTGTTGGACTTAATTACTTTATGATAACTCAGAGGCATGGAATAAAGCAGAACCTTTGGGAAAAGCCAAACCTTCTTATGAAGGTTTCCAACAATGTCAGCAATGGAGAATGACAATCTTCATATTTTTACATTCTCCAGTGAAGAGTGTTAGGAGTATTCAATGATTTTAATAAGTTGGTTAAGTGAGAGAAGTAGGTGTGGTGTCAGACTTGACCCAGCTTCCTTGATTAGCACACCCAGCTGGACAGCAGACGTAATTATGTCTGACATGGTATCACAGCTGTGGGGACTGGAGGCTTGTATGAATCATAGAAGCCTGACAAACCCTGAATAGGAGAGTTTCTCTACTCCACTGTGCAGACTTGTTCTTTTTTTACACTAGAAGACCAGAAAGATGTTCCACACTGTTTCTTCCTAATCTTGGCTCCATTGTGGTATCCTCTCCAATGCTGTTTTCTCTTGGAAAGCTGCTCTTAAGTGTCTTCTTGGCCCAGTCCCTAATTGCTTGGCTACTCAGATGATTTTAAAGCCCCTGATTTTGCTTTTTTCCCCATGTAAATGAAAGCATCACAGTGTCTCCATTCTGAGTTGAAATGATACAGGTCTTGTAGGGTTCATAAGGCAACCAAAATGTTTTGTTTCTGGTTGACACTGTTCTTGGCACCTTGGGGGAGAGACCACCTAACTTAATGGTAATGGTAATTGTAATGTAATTGAGATCAAGAAGGCTCACTCATCTTCTTCTCAAGTGCCATTCAATATATTGGAATGAATAAAACCTCCAAACTTTAATAAAGTTTTCCAAGAAAACCCAACAATAACATCTTGAATCTTGCACAAGTCTGTGGCCTTGCTGGATCTCTTCTCTAAAAGTCAGTCACCTTGATTTTTCCCTTTTATCCTCTGCTTGATGACGTTTACAAGACTAAGTGGGAGATCCATACCTTCTCTAGCTAGGCAGGGAATACTTACTGTTCAGGCTCCCACCTGCTTCCAATGGTTCTGGCTCATGCAAAATCCTCCATGTAGGAAGTATGGAAAAAAGTGCTCCTCCCTTTAAGAACACTTCATCTTCTCTCTTCCTGTCTTTCTTCTTTAATACAAAAAACAGGGAATTTTTTTTGTTGGGAGGGGGACATATACAAATAGAGAGACTAGAAAGTATTTGAGTGAATCTGCTTATTCTTCCATTTTCAGACCCTCGATTCTTCATTCATACAGTTGCTTTTCGAGGAGGGAAGCACACAAAGGGACAAACCCCTGCCCCACAACTCCTTCAGTTGTTTGTTGCTCGAGTTGGGGGAAAAGAAGTGTGTGAGAGCGTGTTCCCTGGGACCGTGACTCCATCTGCAGGCAGGAGCACGCCACTCTCTACCGAGAGCCACCACGACCTCCGTGCAGCATCGAGCCCCTTAGGTCTTGAGTGACACCGCTGAAATCCCCCGGTGTTTCTCGGTGCACAGCAGGATCTCCATCCCTCCCAAAACCCAAATTAGAACAAGAGTAATAAGAAGTCAAATTGTATGGGTACCTCATGAATTTTACTTCCATGACCTGGGCACATTTAGTGCAAGCAGCCAACATATATGAGGGGTTATATGAGTGAATTTGTGTGCTAGCTGTGAAAGGAGAGAATAGCACTAAGGAAGTATGGCTGCAGGTTAGCGAGAAATGCAATTAAATCCGGTGGCCACAGCACCTATGTGTCAGGGATGTGTTGATGATAATGGTTTGCTGGGAACAGCAGCCTTAAAATTCTATATCTAGCTTTGTTGGTGAACTACCACAGGCAGAGTGCATGTCCCCAGCTGAAAGGTGGAGGTAATGATGCTTTGCAAATGTCTAAGAAAAAAGGCAGCCAACTTCCAGTGCTTGCATTTTAGAGGGATTAAAATATAGTCAGTCATCTACCTGCTCTGCAATTATAAGTTCATTTAGTTTGTATAATCTTCAGGATACTGAGGGAAGAAGAGTGAGGAAGTAAAACACCAACCATGAGTTTGGAATGATTAATTAATGTTTTTAATTAAGTAGCTCATAAATGAGTAGTAATTCTAAGAGAAAATATTTGGACATTAAACAGTTCTGGATATCATAAGGGTGTTTCTGGTGAAGAGTCCTAGTAGCTAAAAAAGCCTGGCATATTTGTGTTCTGTAAACTACTCCCATAAAACCAGACATGAATACTATGTTTAGGAAACAGTAAATGTTCATGTTACACTTTCACTTAGATTGGGGGAGTCCTCTTGAGATCATCTAGTCCAGCCTCAGTGCTCAAACAGGTAAGATAAGTTGTTCAGGCAACCTCTCTGGTCAACCTGTGCCAGTGTTTGACTCTTCTAATGGTAAAAAAAAATAAGAATGGTGTTCTTGTGTTCAGATGGAACGTTGGTGTTGTATTATTTAGTTTGGTTTTGGGGTGTTGCTCGGGTTTTGCTTTTGTTTTTGTTTTTTTTTTTTCCATTTTGTGCCCCTTGCCTTTTGTCCTGGCAATGGACACTGCTGGGATGTGTCTGACTTCCTCCACCTCCTTCCCACCCATCAGGCATTTGTATAAATGGATGAGATGCCTCTGAGCCTTCCCTTGCCCAGGCCAGACAGTCTCAGCTTTTCAGCCTCTCCTCATGCAGTATATGCTCCAGTCCCTTAATCATCTTTGTGGCCTTGTACTGGACTTGCTCCAGTAAGTCCAGATCTTTCTTGTGCCAGGAAGCCCTGAATGAGATGCAGCATTCCAGAAGCAGCCTCACCAGCACTGAGTAGAGGTGCAGGATCACTTCTCTCAACCCGCTGGCAGCTGTCTTTCTCCTGGTGGCCTTCTTGGCTACGAGGGTGCATTGCTGGCTTGTGGTCACCTTCTTTTTACCAGGACCCCAAGGTCCTTCTTGGAAAAGCTGCTTTCCAGTTGGTAGATGCCTAGGATATGCTGGTGCCCATATTATTCCTTGTTACTTTGCATTTTGAACTTCAGGACATTCCTCTGCCCACTTCTGGTAATACTTCTGAAAGGTGACACAACCATCTGGTATTATCAGTCACTCCTTCCAGTTTTAAATCATTTGCAAACTTGTTGAGGATGCAATCCTCAGCTTTTTTTTTTTTTTTGTATGGAAATGAAAGCTGCTTCCCTCCAGGTATTACCACTTTTCCTTTTTTCCTACTCATGCAGTTTAGTGCTTATCTGTGGGCTTTTCCACTATTATTAGTCTATTTCGTTTGGACAAATAATTTGCATCTTACTGTAAACTACAGACTTGAAAAAGCATGGGTGGCCTTAGAGCTGCTGAAAAGTAAGGACTAGAAACAGTATTTCCATCAGTGTTAGCAGGGGTTGAGGAAGCTAGTCTATATTTCTAATAATTCAAAAGACAAATAACCTTTTCCTGTGTGTTGTGCAGCCCGATGGGGAAGTGCCAATGCAAGGAGAGATTTCCTACAGGCTGCATGCCTTCATGCTCAGCAGGCTGACTTGAAGCCCAGACCCTTCTGCCAGTAGGTGAGGGCTGATCACTGAGAACATGAAGCATAGTCAAGCATAGCTGAATTCCCTGTGAAGTTCATTTCACCAGGCAGATTAACTCTGCAAGAAGCTCGATCTCTACATGGTCCTTCCCTCTCTTATCCCAATGGATTTCTTTCTCTTGGGAACATAAAGTCTCAGCACCTCCATATTTTCTTGTCTCCGAAATGCCTTTCTATCTTGCCTTCTTTAGGTATTCTATAGTTGGCATCAGTGCCACTGCCATGCCCCTCTGTGCCTGCCTTCCTCCTGCTGTCTCTGATAAGGTGCTGTGTCAGAGGGAGATGTGAATGCACGGTCCTAGATGGCAGCTGAGCTCCCTGGGGTCTTGTCAGCTCTCATGGTCCAGTGCAGTCTCAGTATTACTCTAGTGTTTTAACAATAGAAAACTAGCTAGTTAATTGAGAAACCAGAATTGATTTCCCTGAGGAATTTGCCACCTTGCTGGTGCAGCAGAGACTCTGCCTTTCAACGTAAATGTAACAAGGTGTTTAAAAACTTGGACACACTTCCATTTAGCAAACAGCTGTGGCTTAAAATGCTGTTGCCTTGCTACTTAACGAAGCTTCAAGGCTTCTCACTGAAGCAGACAGGAGGATAAATACATTCTGTTTTGCCAGTTTGGGGGGTGGTTTTTCCAGGAGGAGTAATGCCTTAAACCATGGCAGGTGTTTGATAATAAGGCTGTGCCTAAATCTTCAGTTAACCAGCAACTAGCAAACTATTAAGCAGAAGCACAATGAGAGAGGGAGTTCTCTGGGTCTCACTCTGATTTACCTTAGACGATTTTTAGGGTGGGGTAAAGTTACTGATTTCAATGCACTTAAATGTAGAATATAAAATTATGCAAAAATATCAAGATTGGAGCAGATAATTATCCTTTTTTATTTCCACATTTGTAACTGCAGTAGCCCTGAGCTAAGTGTTCTAGTCCTCAGTTGACTAAACAAATTCTTTTCATCAGTTCAGAAATTGTTTAGTGCTTTATGTTTTAAAATATTAATTTTTTTCTATATTTAATCTGTACTGGTTAAGAGGTTGCTCACTAAGACTTGGAGTAGAAATTCTGTATTTCAGGTATCTGTAGGCCTAACTCAAATAGTCCTAGGGTCAGGTGAGTGGTTGCTTGTTTTGTGTTTGGTTGGTTTGGGGGTTTTTGTTTTTTGCAAAATAAGCTTACAATAAAGGGATGTGAAGGGGTGATATCATATATGTAATTATAGTATATGTAATAGCATGACATTATATATAAATTATGTAATTATGAAATGAAAAGCCAGCTGCTGTTAGTGTAAAATAAGAGTCATGAAACTGGTAACTCTGAAGAAGCATCCTATAGTAAGTAGCGAGAAAATGATGTGGACACTAATATATGGTCCTTCTTCAGACCTATAGACAATGTATTTCTGGCCTGTAAAATCTAGGATTTTATATCAGCATGGGTTTAAGGCCACCAGCCTTAAAGTGTTGATTTTTTTTTTAATTGAAATTAGGAGCTATGTCATCTTTCCTAGGTAATGTGCTATTCTAACAGCTGAAAACTATGAACACCATGGTTTTTCTGAAGAAGTATTAACGTGTTAAATTTGCACCTCAGCTAGAAGCATCTTGTGCTAAAGTTTGTTATAAAGTGATGATGGCTAGTTAGTTTGCCAGGATTCAGACAAGATTCTGCAAAAATTGGTTGTGTTTTAGTAAAGAGGCAGAGGTCATATTGCACTCTTCCTCCTTGATGCCTCTCCATTTGGAGGCTTTGAGACTGTAGTGGAATTCTTGGTCTTCAAGAACGTTTGTGATTCAATATGCTCTCTGCAAGAGTTCTTGCCTAGAAGTGGCTGTGGGCCTTTCACTTTAAGAAAGAAGAGGTTAAAAACTTTGCAGAAGGAGAATTTGGTCATTTTTTAAAAAAGCTGAAGCCTGTGTGTCATTTAGGATCTGCTGGTTATGCAAGTGCATCTCCCATGTGGTAATTGTTTGTTATCTGTCCTAGGATGGTACTCATCAGACAGCAATGGTTTCTGATCATTGCTCATTGGCCTTTGTGGGGTTGGTTGGTGGCCTTGCCAGTCATTAACTTGTTACTAATTATTCTTACAAACCTGTTACTTAGTGTTATTAGTTTACAGAGCAATTACAAACAGAGATGATGGTATTCATGAGCTGTTGTCCTGTGGGTTTGTTCATCCCTTTGTGTTTGCCTTTCAAATGCTTAGGAGCAAAGAGAAGTTTGTAATCAAATGTTGTTTGAAGGACTGATTCGTAGTTACTGCTGAGCAAGGAAATACTGGCATAAATTAAAGCCAGAGGAATTTTATGCTGTTAAGGGTAATGGCCTACACATGTGAGAGAGATGGTAATTTCAATTAAAACTAGTGGGCCTCATTGTACATATTGAATTTACAGAGGCTATAGAAGGTATTCGCCTATGTTCAACAGGAAATTAATAGGAGTAATTTTAAAGATAGGAGTAACTTTAAAGAGAGCCTGTGGAGCCTGAATAACTCTCCACTGCATGCTCAGGGACACACACAACTGACCGGGCTTTCCTTTTGGTAGGTTATACTTAAAGCGGAGGCATCCATAGCTTGGTTTGAGAGGGCCCAGGAACTGGTCAAAATGGTCTCATTTTTCCACTCATGCACTTGTTTAGGAAAATCTCACCCTGGGAGCAGAGCTCTTTAAAGTTTGAAAGAATAAAGCAAGGATGCCAGCTAATTTTTAAGTTTCTGTCTAGCAACCTTTTCAAGTATTTGGTACATTGCGTAAAGACAGTTTGGATGCTAGATACGCTGCAAAGGTTTTAGGAATGTTACATCATTTATTACTGTTTAAAACCTTATTTACTCAATTCATTTCATTTTTCTCATGTGTAAGCGAAGAAAATATTTACTTTGTTCAAAAGTGGTTTCTGGAGCTGAACTTAATTCATATGTGTAACTAGGTTTGGTGTTTGGAAGGTGCCATACAATCATTACTTATTAATAGTAGGACCTGCAGAAGCAATGCATTATTTATATTATGTTATCTGTGGAAGACTTGCAACTATTTTCTTGTGCTTGGACTAAAAATGTTCAAAAGTGTGGTCAGCTGACTTAATTTTTTCTTTTTTGTGTTATACCGCCAAACACATAGTTGCAGATTATTTTTTAAATAGCATTATGTCCTTAGTCACCTTCCTTAAATCAATATGTAAAATAGTGGGAAGTGAGGACTGATGTGCCTATGGTTTCAGTGGGAAGGCTGGATACCATCTATTGACTAGGACAAGATCTGGAGTAATGCACTTAGCCAGGACAGAGATGAAAAACCAAGCTGATCCCACAGAGAGTATTTCCAGGTGTCGGGCTAGAAACTCTTCAAAGCTAGAGTATATAAAGTTTCTCCCTGATAATTCATTCAAGCATTGGGATTTCTTTCACTGCAGAACACTCTTAAGGCTTGGCCCACTAAACTCCTAGGAAAACTGTTAGGATGTCTATGGAAGCCAAGGTCACCTCAGAGAGATTTAATGCTGCTCTGCTGTGTGCCAATCCCCATGGCCCTTTCAGAGAGCTGTGTTCCTGTAGTGCCTTTTTCTGCAGCCACCTCAACTCCCCTAAAGGGGGTTTCAAATGATGGAGGGGAAAAAAACCTGCACGGCACATTGCAAATTAATGCTGACAATGTCAACATTAATTTATGCCAGAAACGCATGAGGAATAGAGGGTGGAAAGAGTGATAGTGAAGAACACAGTATTTCCTGTGTCCTGTTCTCCTAGAGCACCTGGGGAAGGGCTGCCACAGCAGTGGTGGATCCTAGCACAGAGCCAGTACTCTTCCCCTCTCTGAAATGGCTACTTTGTGGCCTCCTGCACAGACAGGATCACTCGGTCACTGCTCACAAAACTGGCTTAGTTCAACACAGTTGCCATTAGAATGTATTGGAAAAATAAGTAAGGAGGTCTAGCACGGCAACTCCTCCAGTGAACAAAGTTCTGTTGCTAGTCCCAGGCATGTTGAAATTGAGGTTTGTGAGCACCAGTGAAGAATGCCTCTGATATTTTTTGTTATCGCTACTAAAGTGGTAGAAATCTCCAAAACCAGTATAAACTGGAGAACTGAGGGACAAGACAGGACCCAAATCTTCAGTGGGAATTCTGTCTCTGGTACTCTTGGTCATGAGTAAGTGTAAGGCAACTGTTTGGACTCATCCCTACCCCCAGAAATCTCCAGTACTGACAGTTGCACGCTTTGGGTTTACCTCTGGATTAAAAATAAATATATCTCTCCATGAAAATGAAGTGTTTTAGCTGTATTGTGAAATGATAAACCAGCTGAAGCCGGGAGGAATTTGTTTTGTCTCAGCAGATGTGTACCCTGTGCATGTGGTTTCGAAACTCAGAACTACACAGGCATGGTAGTGAACATGAGATTGTCATGTATGCAATCTTTTAAATACTATTTAGGTTTTTTTTTCCTTCTGAAAGGCTCAGTGTGGGTGTAAAATCAGTAGAAGATTTTGTGAAACCATTCTAAAGTGAGGTGATTAAGAGTTTAAATTTGCTGTTTAAAAATATTTAGGTTGCAGATTTAGTGTTTTGTGTTTTCCTAGGCAGCTGTTTATTTTTTAAAAATTGAAGTTAGGATGAAAAACAGTGTGATAAAATGATGAGTCAGGCTGTCAAAAGCCAAAAAATTCTAACAGGTATACATGCTAGAATAATGTGTATTTTTATTTTTGCAACATCTGACTCACGATTTTGATTATGTATTCTGCTAAGTTCAAAGTTTTCTTACACAAAGAGAGAGCTATATGAAACAACCATGCTTCAAATAATTTTACTTCAATTGTAGTAACAGGTTTTGGAGTTTAAATCATTAACAACCTCTGTGTGAACTTTTATCCAAATGACTGCAAGTCACAAAGAGAGCACTTCTCTTTCACGGAGTACCTTTTGTGCTTTAGTGAGACCCAATACCTCTTCTATTTTTTTTCCCCACCTTCATGTCTGTCTTTGAAGAAAGATGTGTGATTTGTGAAGTAATGAGAGTATGTATCAGTTAATGAAAGCTGCTATCCTGGCTTCATAATGCACACTGGAATTGCTTCAGGATAAAGCTTCATATACCGGCATTACAGCAGGAAAAAAAAAGTAAATTTCAGAAGTCCACATTGCTGTGTGCACTGTAGACGTATCATGTAGCAGTTAAATCAACCATTAGGGGTGACCTAATCTTGATTTCCTCCCCCCTCCACACACACACACACTCTCAAGGAGTTGTGATTTTCATGCTGCTTATATTCTTTCCACTTTTTAAAACCTGCACTAGAAATTGTCAGAATACCAACTTGCCCACCTTTCTTTCTGGCTTATTTTGGGTGCTTGTTTTGGCCTGGAGGGAGTTGTGTATAAAGAAGCCTCTCCCTCCCACACCGAAGTTCGGCTGCATAAACCTCTTCGGCCCCTGTGCTTTGTGAAGGGATAGTTGAGCCCATCCAAGAAATTCTATGGGGTTAGCTGTGCACCACCACAATTTTCTAACACAGGAAGACAAAACGCTTTAATTAAAAAAAAAAAGGTTGATGTTATTATTTTCATTCCCACCACAAACGAGGGGATTACAGTGCGAATGGTCGAGACCCACAAATTCACACGCACCTTTTTTTTTTTAATTTTTTTAAAATATTTTTTTAATAATTT
>VXAX01004289.1:3681425-3698796 GCA_013399835.1 Leptocoma aspasia | reverse complement strand
ACCCCAGGGCCACCCCGGAGGGGGCCGTGGCCGCCGGCGGCGGCGTGGGAGGGGGCGGCGGGGAGGCAGACCGTGGCAGGCGAGGTCCCTGCAGAGCAGGGAGAGGAGGCGGCGGCGGGCTCCGGGCTCCTCCTGGCCGCAGTGAAATGAAGGGTCAGGCGAGCCAGGCGAGACTCAGGCTTCGGCGGCGCTGCCCCAGACGAGAGCAGCAGAGCACAGGGCTAAAGTGCATCCGATCCTCCGCCCGCGGGCACCCATTGCGCTCGCACACACACACGCACACACACATACACACATCCCCTGACACGGCTCACCCTGCCCTGCTCCTGATCGCTCCCTCCCTCCTCTCCGCCTGTTTTCTCCCCTCTTTGCAAAACAGTTAACTTTTCTCCTGCTCCCTCTCCCCCCCTCTCCTTGTGTTCCGCGCTCGGCAGCTATTGAGAGGGAGGCGGAGAGGAGGGGAAGGGACCTAAAAATACCCTGCCCCTGCATGGCCCCATGGCTGGTTTAAGGAGAGCGTGGGGTGGATGGAGGGGTCATTTGTCTGTCCCCGACACATCTGCTCGGATCGTGCCTGCAGCCCCTCCGCGCCGAGCTCGGGGCAGGGCGAGAGCTGAGCCGCCGGTGCCGGAGCCGGGCTCGGTCACCGGGAGTTCACCGGGGCGGCTCCTGCCCCTGCCCACGGGGCGCCGCTGCGGGCGGAGCGCGGCCTGGCCCCCGCTCCGCTCTGCGGGCAGAGGGGCTGGGGGCAGCGCTCTCCGCGCCCTTCCCGCACCGGCACACGGGCCGGGATGGGAGATGTGGGCGCAGGGGGCGCAGATCCAGATGCAGGCTGGGGTCGAGGGGGAAGCGCTTGCAGCCCCGCAAAGATTTGTCTCCCCTTTTATTTTCCTGCCGACTCGAGGCAAGGGCTTGAGNCCCCCGCCTCCGGGTTGCGGCTGAGGCCGCCCGCGGCCCCGACCTCCTGACCGCCGCGCCGGGGGAAGTCACGGCTTTTTCTGGGCCGAGGAACAATTGCCTTCATTGTGCAGATAGAGTTCGGCGTGTGTTGTTATCTTGATTTTTAAATTTTTTCCTTTTTTAATACACGGCCTAATTTGTACTTCTTTCGGATTAATTTTTTAGTTCAGTTCGTGGGAGGAGGGGTTTTTTTTCCTGGTGTGTGAAAGGCACACCCGCCTTCATCCCACACAAATGCTACCTTTCAGTGGGATTTATTTGTTTTAATTTCTTTTGCGACTAGATTGCACTGGATCAAAAGCTATTACCTGACAATAGTAATTATACTTTGGGTAACTCAGAATAATAGTGTTCTAGATTAAGAAAATACCTTGGAATTCAGTGTGCAGATTGCAGATGATGTAAATAGTGATTTGGTTTGGGTGGGTTTTTTTGTTTGATTTCTTTTGGTTTTGTTTTGGTTTTTTTTTAAGCAACACGTTACTTTAGTGAGTACTCAGTGTAAAATACATTTTTATTCTCTGATTCTCTCTGGTTTCAGCAATACATTTCTTAGCGGGACAGAGGGTGTATTTCATGTTGAGGTATAAATAGTGGCAGAAGAAAATAAAGTGCCCCATGCGCATCCCAGAAGAAGCTGTCAGTTGCTGTGCTCAACCTTGGCTCTGTCCCACTGAGAGCATCGTGCTGTGATTCACTCCCAAGTCATGTTACAGGTTGCTGCTGGTGCGTGAATGCTCTCCAGGACATCTAAGTGATGTAGCATCTTACCGAACCTCCCTGGGATATTTTGGCTTCTGTTGCAATTGTTTGCGCATAAGTAGTCAGATGTTGATACACAGAATAATTTGTGTTACAGTGTAACTGAGTAATGTAACTTAGCTTGGCAAGTCCGTGTCGGCTGTAGTATAGCTTGGGTGGGAAGCCGTGTTCTCAGGGTTTCTAGCCCTTCGTTGGTTCCTCATACATTGTTAGTACCCTGCCGAGGACCTGAGGATTGCTGTCACTGCTGACTAGCACCCTGATTTTATACGTCTGCCCACTGACTCCACTTGACAGCCCTCACCTACATTTGCAGGTAGTTTCACTTGAGAAGACTGCGCTGCCAAAACCCATGCAATGGTGAAGAAGTTCTCTGTACAAGACTTTGCTGGAGATCTGCCAGGCTGCTGCAAGAGTTTAATTCAGTTCCAAGGGAGCTGCTAGATACTGGCACTTCAGTGTTTGAAGGAAGAGAAGGGTTTATATTATTAGATGCAATAATAGCTTGTTTGGGTGGCATCTGCTTAAAATGGCAGAGTTAAGGTTGAGCTTTCAGTCACTGGAGCTGTTTATAACATAATTTAGTTTGGAAGGGTCCTTTGCAGGTCGTCTGGCCTAGCCCCCTGCTCAAAGCAGGATGAACCTCAGGGTTCAGTCAGATGGATGGGTCCTTTGAGGCTCCAGTGTTTACATGTATTGTAAAGTGGAGTTCTTGTGTCCAAAAAAGGTTTGGGGAACTGTTTAGTCACAGGTGCCAGCAAGAATGTCTTCAGTCAGACTCTGTGAAACACAAAAAGTGCATCCTTCTTAACTTAAGACACAAATGAATGAAGGAAGGATTTTAGAAGTTCCTGGCCAGACAATGGCTTGTTCATACCCAAACGAAATACTGCAGCTGTGTGGACTTGGTTTACAATGGCAGAATTAAGTCTATAACTTAAAATTTTGCCCAGTACATGTGTGTCTTATGATTACATTTGGATGTGGCTAGCTTGGACAAGTCGATTCATTTTTCACTGGAATGTTTAAGGAGTTTTGCTCATTTCTGTGTGTATGTGTATTAGGGGTTTTTTTCCCTTTCAGCTACTTTAGCAGTTAGATATTTGTTTCTCATTTACTCAGCATAAGAATCCTTAAAAACAAACACAAACCTCTTTCTTCTCCTTGTTGCCTCCCTTTCCATTCTACCTCAGGCTGTTGTTTTCTTTACAGAGGATTCCTGAAAGTCTGCTACCTCTGAACTGCTCGATGTGACTCGGAAGAGCTTAGCCTGAAAAGTAAAAGTTTTGGGAAGTCTTCAGGCAGTCGAGTAAATGTTTAAGATCTAGAGCACTACATTGCTTTAAGTGCAGCAATCGATACTCCTTGGGGTTTGGTTTTGTCTCAGAGGCTTGTCAGCAATGCAATTTGTGAATGAATGCCACAATTCCGTTTATTCAAAGCTTGCATTTATTACAGTCTCAGGCAGAATTAAATGCTACATTGAGAAGTTAGAACTGCTGCTATTTCTGAAGAATGTTTTCAATGCAGGACAAACTGCAGTGGCAGTTTCTGTTGGATTTGTTTTGTTAAAGGAGGAGATGTGGAATTGATACAGTATTGGTTTCCATATCAAAAGCTGGATATCTGGCTATGAGCGGGTGTAACTCTTCTTCCTTTCGTAGTCAGTCGGGTACAGTGTTGAGTGTTCCTGATACTGTGTTGAAGTGTTCAGCTGTTTCTATACAGTAAAAAAAACACTTGAACTCTGTGAAGCTTTTTTATTATATTGTGTCTTTATTGCTTGATTATATCATCAGAGGAAAAAAACTGCTGTCAAACAAGTAAATTAACAGTGATTTAGAGCTCCCTTCATTTTTTATTTCTGCAGCTCTCTTCATCTGATACTTTCTTGATAGCAAGAGAGGATGCATTGGATGGATTTTTCAAAAGACTTCCCAATGTCAGGAGTGCTTTTTGCTGTTATTTGGTATTTAAGAGTTGCCTTCAAGACAGAATGCTTTTGCCAGGAGCAGGAATCTTTCTCTTTCAGATGAATTTATTACTTTACTAGCACATGTGGCATGTATAAGGGGAAGCTTTTATTTATTCTTCTAACGTGTTTTATTTTTTCTTCTAACATGTTTACTACTTTTGACCTCTTACCACTGCAGGGATCTTGATATGGCACATAGTCCACAAGAGGATCCACACAGGGAAAATTATTATTCTTGGTATGATGAGGTTAATAATTTCAATGCCCTCATTATGGTTGTCCTGGTGGTGGTATAATGCACCTCTCAAATAAACAGCAGCTTTTTGGTGGATTGAGTAACAACTCCATTACTCCATCTGAAAACGCTTTTCTCATTTTGTCCCTCCTGTGCTAGTGAAGTCCTCACAGATTTTTCAGAAATACCTTCTCCCTTTATGGGGACCCTTTCTGATGTGTAAAGTCTGTATCTTTAAATTTGTATGCTGATTTTTTTGTTTGTTTGTTATGCAAACTAAGTCACTGTTACAAAATTATTCAGTGATAAATGTCTAAAGTACATTAATGGTAGGCTATGTCTTGGTGTTGTCTGATGGTACAAAATATGGATAAATCACACTGGAGTATAGATTGGGCTACCAATGAGTCAGTGTTGTGTTCAGTAAGTTAATTAAGTCTTTAGGATCTTAGGAGTTAGATTTTAGAGGGGGTAGGGGTGCCAAAGGTTTAGAACAAAACCACAAACTTTATAGTTGCCTGAACAGGAAAACCAGGAGGGAGAGCAGTGGAATGGGAAATGTAAGAGCATGTGGACAGAACACATTCTTGCTTGTAAAATGGATGAAGAATGAGTATGACTTAATCTTTCTAGCAGAGTGATTGTTGTCTTTTTCATATGTAAGAAGGCAGGAGTAGGAGGAATTAAGTTTAGAAAAAAAAGAAGGAAGAAGAGGAGCCAGGAGGAGCTGGCTGTTCAAAGTGAAGTATTAGTAATTTCCTATAATTTAATCAGACCAGATCCCAGAGCAAGATAATGAGAGCATGACCTACAAAAGAGGACTTTTTGGAAGTTAAAAGGGTTTCTAAAATGAAGCTTCACAAGGCATGTGATTTGTCATGAAGCACTGTATAGAGGATTTTTTTTCCTCTTTCACGTTACAAAGAAATCATAATATAGACATGAGTTCAGATGGTTAGGGAGAGCTGATATGGATTGTGTCTGGAATCCTTTTACTATTGCAGCTTTTCAAGCATGTCTCTGGAGTTCTTGAAGAGTATATCTTCTAAATAACAATTTGGGGTTTTTTGCTAGTTTTTTGTTGCCTGGTTTGCTATTCATGGTACATGAACGTCATTTGGGTTTACGCATGCAAATCCCTCCAGGATGTTTGGAGGCTAAAGTATCATGTGCCTTTCAAAAATAATAATAATATACAAAATACCTGAACTGCAAAATAGCCAGCAGTATGTAATAGAATCCAGTTTTCATGGGGATGGGGGGAGTTTTCTTCTTCTCTCTTTTTGCCCCCTAAAGTAAACTGCTTTTTTGTTCTACCTTAAATGTTTTCTTTGAACAATACATTCTATGTATTGATATGGGCATGAAGAATAATAAATTATACTGGGCTAAAGAAAAAAAACCCCAAACCTTCTAAAAGGTGGATAATATCACTCTCTCCAGGGATTTTCTTTTTTAACTGTAGTTAAATAATGAAACTCAGACCCATACTTCATTGGAAGGGATACATGCTCTAGACTACATACAATCAATGCTGCACTTTTACACTGCCTTGTGGCTACTGCAGTGAAGGATTCAGCAACTTGTACCCATAAGCTCACTTGAAAGCTTGTCTTTCAGGTTTTCTTTTTTGCAGACTTACAGTCACCTTTATGGTAATGTTATGCTCCCAAAGACAGTTTCTCTTTTCCTTGCTTGGTATCCTTCTTGGTCTAGATACCAAATATTTTGAATGTCCTGTTTGAATGTCCTGTCTAAACCTGACAGCTTAGGAGTTAGCTCTATTCCTTGAAATTGCTCCTGCCTTTCAAGGGATTTCCTTGTTTGTGGCATAATTACACTGAGTATTGGAGTTCCAAGTTAAGCCTAACACTAAAATAAGGCTGTTCCATTTTGCAGGTTAAAAATTCACAGTCTGAATTAGGGTAATTTGGAATGACACAAAAGTAATTTTTGGGATGTTTTTATGATAAACATTCAGTAGAGAAAAAAACGGGGCTGCATAAACAGTCCTTTCCCTCATTATTTTAAGTACTTAGACAACAGGATTGGGAGCAGAGGGGAAAGAGTGACTAGTGCTGATAGCACAGCAGACCAGGAGAGAGAAGGTTGCATGTGAGACTGATGATTTAGTTGCTGTTTAGAATAAATCCCATTAAAAATTAAAGGGTAGTGGTCTTTTAATGAGTGGTATAACCAGCAGTTTCAGCAGATGAAATTAGGTTCCAAACATCTGCATTGTTTTTTTGTTTTTTTGGTTTTTTTTTCTTTTATTTCGGGTGCTCTCACTAGGGTAGAAATAAGATTTTTGAAGCAACTCAAAGCCAAGCTACTTTCATCATCTCTTTGAATTCTGCATGGCCCTACTCTAAGGATTCCCTTCCTCAAGAACGGTTTGTAGCTCTGCTGGCCCTCATCTGGGGTTTGCAGCTTGCATGTGGTTTTCCTCTGTTGCAGGGCTTTCTGTGCAGGTGCAAATAATTCTTTCCTGCATGGTCTCAAGTTTTATCTGAAAGTTTCTGAAAGGGCACAAGCTTGCTTTAAAATTATGACTTCTTATTTTGAACCAGTGTTTTGGACATGTCCTGCATCTTGGTGCCTGTTAGATTTTGTATCAGGGCAAGTAACTTTTAGAAAAATGCATTAAAAGAACTGCTGGTTTTACTAAGTGTGTATTTAGCTTAATGAATAATTCCCATGTGTAACTTTAATGAACACAATTCTTTGCAAGCTTCTAGACTTCACTTTGATTTGTGTAGTAGGACAAATAATTACTCATCTCAGAAATTAAAATACGAACAGATCTTCCTCAACTAGATGATCATTATCTGGAGTGCAAAGTAAGGAACAGAAAGGGTGGCAGACAAGTGTTTTTAGAAGCAGCTGATGGTGTAGCTGTGTTTGCATGCTTTCCTGAAGCACAGCCAGAGTCTCTCCCTTTATAAACCACTGTGCCAAATCTAGACCTGGCAACAAATGACTGAGGACCCATTTCTTTATGTGTTTGGAGCAGAACTTTCTCTTACCTACCTTTCTGTTTCTGGCACTTGGAACTGATGAGGAGCTCTTCTCAGGCACCAGAGTAAGCATAACAGCCTAGAGCTGCTCCAATTTCTGCTGCCCCCAGGCTCTCACCCTGCTCCTCGTTCTGGAAAGGAAAGGCTGACATAATCCTTTTGTCAATTCTGCATTGCCAAAGGGAGTTCTTTGCACAGTGAATAACTCTGAAGGGAGCTCTTCTGCCCACCTTGAGGTACTTGAACATTGCCCGTAAGACCTAAATATGCTTCATCATAATTGTTTATATTGTCTTCCTGCACAGTGCTGTGCCACACTGAGATAACAAAGCAGGCCCTAAATAAGCTGCCTTGTGTACAGGAGGCAGTTACCACAGCAGTGTGCCCAGGTTAATTCAGCTCTACTACTTGTGGGTATACTCCAGTTGGCTCAGATATCAGCACATAGCACTGCGTTATTTAGTATGGACGCACTCTCAGGAGAATGAAAATTGTTGTCTTTGAAGGCTTTCACTGGCCTTCATGAAAGTTGTTGGTAAAGCCCACAGAGTTTTCAGCCAAGAAATGCACTTTGGAAAAAGAAAATCAAATTCCACTACCACTGTCACACCTGTTTGTTTGTTCAGCAGAAAAAGCCAGGAATGGATTGGACATGAATGTGAAACTTGCTCTTCACTTCTATATATTCCCCTTTATCTAAATTTTGGGTGGATTTTTACACAGAATGTCAAAACAGGTTGCTGTCATTTAAGCTGTGTCTCTGCCCTAAGTAGCCATAGCAGTAGTTTCTTATCCTGGGAACTTGGCACAGAATCTTAACTTTCTCTAAAATAAGATAAGGTTTGAGGAATGTCCACTTCTAATTGAGTGCTTGCACATTAATTATGTGACCTCTGAATTAAGGTTGAAAGCTGAGGTGTCCTGCATAAAACCGTGTGTCTGGGAGTGAGCAGTGTCTATTCCACATGGTCTGTTGCTGTGTGCTCTCCTACCACTATGAGTAGCTTCCTAATCCTCTCTGATTTGGCTTTGCTTGTTAACCCCAAGCAATCCTCTCAGGGACAGAAAAAGCAGCTGTCTTTGGTAGCAAACACAGCATGACAAAACAAACACTTCTTGAAACTTCTCTTAGATACCTTACCATAATATCATCCTTGTGGGAATATAATTTGCTATGTTTTAATCTGACTTGGGGAGACAGGAAAAAATTAAATTATAGGCAACTAGATTCCTGTGACATGTACGGGAGGGAGTAATTTCAGTATCTGAAATCTAAACTTTGTTTCTGAACCAGTTGGAAGGTTAATGAGAACAAAACACCTCAGGGGAGTAATGGGGCAGAGTAAAATGGTAAATGAAGAGCCCATTATTTACCAGAAATAAAGCAGGAGAAGTTGCTTATAGCAAAAATAAACAGAAACTAGTCAAAATGAAAAGGGTTTTTTGTTAAAGCAGGTGCTCTGGTTGTTGTCACCTGCTGTGGTTGAATATTGCCATCCACACAGTTTGTGAGCTCCTCCATTTGCTTTGTGACCCCTCGATAGGGGTTGTGAGCACAGTAGGGATAATTACAGGCACTGTAGCACCTTGATCTGAGGCTTCCCATGTTCTGCTTATTGCCACCTGCATATTAAGATGACAGGGATTTCTAGTTGACTTTGTTGTTTCTTTTACTTTGTTGATCCCTGGAACATCTTTAATAAATACGTTCTAAAGCAACAATTTCATGTATTTTGAAAGTCCTTTTCTAAGAGTCAATGTTTTGAGTGCTTAATGTGGCTTTTTCTCTTTCTGTATGTTAGTAAAAGGGAAAGAAAGTTCACAGTATTTGTTGTTGCTACCTTTCTGACTTCAATATTTAGAATAATTTAAGATGACTTCGGTGAGTTCCCTTAATATTATTTTTGAAATGGAACTTAGTGTTTATTATCAGGAATGTGTCATCTTTGCAGCCTTCTTCTGATCTCCCTTGTAGTGCTAGGGTGATGCAAATGTCATGGAAGTTGTGTTGGTGCCCAGATGGGGATTCTTATTGCATGGGGATGTTTCTAGGAGGGGAATAATCCTATTATTTCGTACATCTTCATATCACTGCAGCTTGGAATAGGCTGTGCATCAGAGATGGGAAGGGTTAGAGATGAAACCACAGCTGGAATGCATTCTGATCTACTTACTGCTTGTTAAGAGCCATTTCCAGCTGCTGCTGCTAAGCTGATCTCCAGGCTGAGGCTGGGTTAGAAAACACAAGGGACAATCAGAGCTCATGCTGTGTGCCTCCTTTGCCAAAGACCCATGTGTCTCACAGGAGAGAACCCGGCCCTGCCTGTAAATCGGACAGAAGTGTTGGGATTATTGAATATGTAGTGGTAACTATTCTTCTGAATTTAGTGGCATGAACTGCGTTTGCCAGGATGCCACATGGATTGCTGGGATATTGAGATGTTTTGTTTATGCTCAGAGAAGGAAGTAATGAGCTAACCAAAAAAGTCAAAGTAGGCATAGGTCAGGATGTACAACAGTCGTCTTATCAAGGTAGGCAAACACAGCCAGTTCTTGGACAGTTTCTCAAACTCCAGTATGTCTTTTCTATGAAGAGCAGTCAACCAGACACCTGCAGCAATAAAGAGACAGATAGAGAAAGTATGTTCTTCTGCCTTCCACAGAAGCTACCTGGGTTAACCTTGTGCCTAGGAGATGAAAACCTCCCTTCAGCAAGCAAGATTTTTTCCTCTTGTTATTTTACTGGTGCAGTAAGCTGTAACTGTGTTCCTTAAACAGCTTTAGGTCCAAGAGTTCTAGATTGCAATGACAGAGCTCTCGGGGTATATAATGGTTGTGGGGATGTTTGGAGGCTCAGCAGGATAGTATACAGACATTAGATTTCTCTTTTTGAGTGCTTGTTTGCTTGGGTTTTGTTTTCCTTGTGGCTCAACAGGAAGTTTTCTTTAGAGAATCTTCACACCTATTGGCAGAGCTTCACATATGGCTTTTTTCAGCTTTAATCCTTGTAATAGTACACCAATGAGATCTATTTTTCTTCTTTTTCTCTTTTTCAAAAATACTTGTGGTGTAATCACTGCTTTTATCACTGATAATTCTTCTCTTTTTCACCCTTTGCCAGTCAGTATTTATGATAAGCTTTCTATGCCAGCTGAAGAAGATTGGTCAGGAAAAGGTAGGAAAGTAGAGAAAAAAACCTATTTTTCATTTTGGCAATAGCAGTACTTTGTCAGTGTCACACCCTGAGTGCTATTGGTGGTTTCAGAACTTAATAGAAAGAGAAGTTATTTGGAAATGGTTCAAGAGAAGATACAACATTCCTTTAAGCATTGGAGAGGAGAGGAAAAGTAAAGGTTGCCATTTGTATCATCCCTGACATTTTTGGCCTGCCTTAGGAAATTAGAGACAGTAGCCGTGGAGAAGGCAGATCAGAAGTGCCATGTTCTTCTGTAGGACTTCTGATTACTCTTTCAGCCAAATGTCTCCTGAATTTCTATTTTCTGTGGTAGCAGTAAGACATCAGGAAGTGCTCTCAAAGATTACCTTGTGCACGAGAGATAAGGAAATTCTGTTTCCTCCACATTTGTTTGTTATGTACAGTGCATAGGACTACAAGCCAGGGAGTTAACCTGCTGTCCTAGGCACATGTGACCAAACAAAAAAAAAATAGTTTCAGCCTAATTGAGAGCCTGTTTTCTAGTTAGGTCCTGTAGGAAAGATACACTTAGTAGTTTCTTGGGGAAGGTAAGTCATTGAGGTGGTGCATCTGTAGAGCAGCTGTCTCTTGGAGGAATAGAGGTCAGTGGGGAAAAAGTTGGAACACATGCTCCTTTAAATGACTAGATGTGTTCTGGATGCTGCTGTGTGTTTAGCAGCACTGCTGAAAACTTCTAACAGAGCTTTCCTCAAGTATCAGAGCTGTGCTAGGCTTACATCAGTCTGTCCCTGCACAAACCCTGGTACCAGTTTGTCACCTCTCAATTTCAAAACTTGACTATGCCTTTGGAGAGATACAGGAAACCAGTTCTATTGCACAGTCCATTGTGCTTAATAACCTCTGTGTGTAGAGGAAGAAGGATGATACATATAATTATTCTTTTGGTTTTAGCATCTGTGCATTGGCTATTTTCTGCTCTCCTGTTCTGGAAATCTCTTGCTATTACCAATGAGAGAGGAGGTATGGAAAGGGAAATTTTACCTGAGATCATGCGCATCTACCTTGCCATAGGTTTAATATTCAATTTTTAGCCCAAATCAACTCACTGGCAAGAATCATGGCCTGTAGGTTTTCCACACTCTTCTGCCACCTGTGAGAATTGGACTGTTCTTTAGATTCCCACCAGGGGCACAGAACCAACTCTGCCTTGAAGATTAAATCAATAATTGCAGTGCTTCAGTAGTGTTTGCTTGTCTTTGCCTTCCTCTGTATGTTAAAGATTTCTCCCTATTTTATAGACATGAGGAGAGTGCCTGGCTTGGGGAGGAAGGTGATTTAGACCTCAGAGAAGGAGTTGAGGAGACTGGGAACCTCCTGCCCCGTGTTTGTGCTCAGCCAGGCAAGGAGTAGTGATGGAGAGACAGCAGCTGCTCTTGCTGTAGTGTTCACGTGGGCTGAGGCAGCTCTGAGGGTCCTACACAGAGCCAGAGTTAATGTGGAACCAGCAGCCTCAAATCATGACAGCAAGGAAGCTTTATTTTCTGGAGCTATCACTTTGGTATTTAGAACCCATTTTTAAACAAGCCTGTTGTAATCTTGTTTATAGTAATTAAGGATTTGCTAGTAATTCAAATAGTTGGTTTTGGCAATGTGCAGGTCATCTTCTTATAGGTATTGCTAATGTCAGATTGAAAACATTTACACAAGAATAAAAGTCAAGGAAGCAGGTAATTGACTGATTTATCAACCTTAGCAGACAATTTTTCTGATACATCATGATGGCTATGGTAAATTTACTCTGGATTGCTTAAGGGCACAATCTTATATGGTGTGTACAACACATGAGGGCAACTCCTTGGAATGAATGGGTGAAGGAGCAGGTAATCAGCCAGCCTGGTTTAGGTGCCTCAAATAGCCTTTTGGTCAATGGCTTGTCTCCTAGGAAAGTTGGGAATTGCTGTACACAGCTCAGAACATAGGTGATTTACAGCTTTTTCTTGGAGATTTTAGATCAATTTTAGTCTTTCAGGTAATGTGAGGACTTTTGTAAACTTATGGCCATTCCCAGGTGATAAAGCTAAATTGCAGTTGTGATCAGGGAATTATTTATTTTCATTGCAAATTGTATGTATGCAACAAAATGGTATGTTTGAACACTTTTTTCACTTCTTTTGCCAGCTGCATTGATGCTTGCAACTTCTCTGCTTCCTTTCCACCTGTAAGGGTGACAAAAATCTTGTTGCTGTGGTGACCCTGTCAGTTTTAGATGACAGGCCACACTAAAATGAGTCACAGCTATTGAAGGTTAATCAGCAGTGCAATAATCTGTAGCACAAATGGATCACTTTGTTCTTCTTGGCTGCTGTAAGTTGCGAGGAACATTTGAGAATTCCTGTGCCTCCCTTTTTTTACTGTTGGGGTTGTGACTGCTGAGATTTGCAGTGCATTTCAGGCAATGAAGATGCATTTTGTTGCAGTAAAGAGTTGAGACAGCTATCACTGCAGCCAGGTCTGGGGAGGTGGCACACCAGGGGCAGGCCTTAATTAAGATGAATTGTTGGCTGATGAAGGCACTGAGTAAGAGCAAGCAGTTTACAGGTGTAGCTCAAGACCAGAGAACACAGGTATGCAAAATATAGCAGACCACCAATTTTATTTGTTACCTGTTTACAGTTTAAAATTAGAAAGCAAAGCTTTCCTGTGGGGTTTTTTGTTTGGGTTTTTGTTTGTTTGTTTGTTGTTTGGTTTTTGGCACCTAGAGAATACAAAATGTGACCTAAGAAACTGTAATATTCATAATTACTTCAGTTTTGGTATGGACGCTTCTGTGACCGAGAACTGAACTATCAGAAGGCACGTAGGCATTTGGAAATGAGTAACTGAGCCTTTGCTTTGCAGCTAGACTATGTTTAAGATAAGGTAGTTTTGTGTTTCTGCTTAGAATTTCCTAATAGAGACTGTGTTTCACAAGCAACTTCTTAAAGAAAGTTTCATCAATGACCTGCCAAAGGATATAAAATCTTATTCATGGAGTTAGATGCTATTGAAGGATGGCTTTAAAATATTATGGGTAACTATATTGAATATTTGGCATTCATGTGATTCTCCCACAATAATTTGATTTAGAGTGGAAAGTAAAATTCCTCCTTTAGGGACTTTTCTGGTTGTAGCCAGCTTTTGCAAATTGTTTGCTAGAATTGCTTGAGGTTTCATTTTCCCTCCTTTATGAGGTAGGCTGACATGATAGGTCTTGTCTCTGTATGCTAAGGATAAGACAAGTCTTGAGAATAATCTTTAGCTCTTCTTATTTTGGAGGTGCCAGCATCCCTATTATCATTTGGTAGTTGATATTTTCTCACTACAGCAGCCTATTGAGTTAGACATCTATCTAGAGCAAAACAAATGAGCAATCAAAGTGAATTTTGGCTAACTAGAAACAACTTTAAGGTGGTTTTAAGCTTCTTTATAACTAACAAAAGGTAGAATTTTTAATTGCTGTGCTGAACTTTACATGTAGGTGGCAAATGTTCACTGATGTCAAGGATACACTGCCATTCCAGGTGCAGGGAATTTCTCTGGATAAACTTGCACGTGAACCATTTGAACCACTACAGATTTTTAATACTGTTTCCCATTTCCAACAGAACTGTGGGAATCCTGTTCATACAGTTTTTCCTCTACTTTATAATAATCTATCAGAGTCAAAAACTGATATCGTAGCTGGTTTTAAAAGACACAGGGAAGCCTGAAATTCCTGATAAGAAACTTTAATCTGGCTTAGAAGTTGCTGCCTAAGAATTGTTTGGTTTTATAGAAAATGGTTTATCATCTTCTCTGTTTCCATCAGGAAGAAGAGCTGTATTCCTTTAATATGTTAATGTACCAACTCCAGGTTTTCAGTTGGCCATATTCCTGTAGTGTGTAAGTCAGTCTGATCAGTATCTTGTGCTTGATATGAATGTGTGCCCAGCCTCAACTACAGGTTATTATAGGATGCTTGTAAGGGCCTGTGGAAGAAACTTTCAGTGAGTCTGGCTGAGGTATTTTGCTCAGCCTCCATAAAGCTGTTGCAAGCACATTGGTAACATAAAATAGTTTTTGCAAGGAACATGATTCTCTATTGTTTTACTGACACTTCATGTGTTTTATGAACCTGTCTTGGGGCTACTAGACAGCCTTTGCAGCATAAGCTGACCTCAGAAATATTTGTTTCTTCTGAAAACCTGCATCATAAAAATCAACTGTCTTTGTATACCTTCTCTGCAGTTATTCTGTGTGTTGATCACAAAACCACAGAATGGGTCAGGTTGGAGGGGACCCACGGTGGGTCATCTGTTCCAGCCTCCCTGCCCAAGCAGGGTCATCCCAGAGCACACGGCACAGGATTGTGTTCGGACTGCTCTTTAATATCTCCAGCAGGGGAGACTCCACAGCCTCTCTGGAGTACCAGTTCCAGTGTGTGGTCACCGCACTTTAAAGAAGTTCTTCTTCATATTCAGGTGGAACTTCTCATGCATCAATTTCTGCTCTTGCCTCTTGTCATATTGCCCAGCACCACTGAGCAGAGCCTGAGTCCATCCTCTTGACATCCCCTCCTTTGGATACTTTTATACACTGATGGTCCCTTCTCGGTTGTCTCTACTCAAGGCTGAATGGGTCCAAGTTCCTTAGCCAGTTCTTGTAAGAAAGATGCTCCAGTCCCTTAAATGTCTTTGTAGCTGGGCCAGAGCCCCACATCTCTCTTGTACTGAGGAGCCCAGAACTGGACACAGCATTCCAGATATGCCTCACCAGGGCTGAGTAGAAAAATCAAGATCACCTCCCCTGGTGATCAAGTTAGGTCAAGTCAGCTGATGGGAGCTTTTTGTGCAGGCTGTTCTTTTGTGGCATACCTCTCGAGAGATGGTCTTCAAAAACATTCCCCTCCTCTAAGGCTGTGTGTGTTCTGTTTCACATGCACACTTCAAGTTCTTCAGCTCACTCAGCCTGAAATACTGGCAAAATCCAGGTAGAATCAACTAATTCTAAATTATAGTAAGCAAATATCATACATGTATTCTTATACATATGTATTATTTATGTGTAATGTTGATTACTTTATAAGACATACTGCTCTGCCCTCCTACTTCCATGGTTGTTGGTTTCTGGGCCTCACTGTTAAGATATTATTTCTGGCTCTTTAGAACTCTTCTTCTCTCAGAAAGATGCTGCCTATCAGTTCTAGAGAAGAAGGTTTTTAAAATTAGGATCAGAGTATATGAGGGCCAAGCCAGCTACAGATGTCCCAGATTAGGTTTCTAAAGAAGTCTACATGATATTGACTGCTGTGGCCATCCTGACTGCGCAGGCCAGCTCTTCCCTGAGAGGTGTTGTATGTTTTTGAGGTTTAGGATAGGAGAGAGAATCCTCAGTTGGTTTTTCACTGACAAGATGTGATGTACTTTGTACCCCACAAGACTAGAAGAGATAGATGGCTCAGATTGTTGATTCCACCTGTTTTCTCATTCCTGTCTCTTTTGCATCAATTTTTTTCCTGATTTCTTGACAGAGTGAATAGTTTTCTGCCAAATTAGTGAGTTGAAATTGGCTCATGAGGCAGTCAAACAACAGAGCAAATCTACGGGAGGGCACAGGACCACAACTTCTGTTGGTCTTGAGCTTTTGTCACCTCAGTGCACTGTAAGGTGATGCCTGTTTCTTTGTAGCTTAAAATATCTGAGTCCCAGTGGAAGCAAACCTCCTCAAACAGTAATCCCACAGCTATTAACTATAACCTCCTGCCTAGAACAGAAGAATTAGCTAATCTTTCTTGGAGGCAAGATGTTAAATATCCATCATTCTAGGAGTTCTCTTTTGAACTTGCTTTTGGGGGAGATCAGACTTGTCTTTGTAAGGTCCTGTCTTGTGGTCTCTCAGCCAGCCCTGAGAACCTTCAACAAGTAGTGACAGCTCTTCTCAGAAGAAACCATGTGTTTCTGTCCCCTTCCATGGATGCTTGCTAGTAAAAGATGGATCTTTCTGGCAGCTGGTGAAACACACTTGATACATTTGTTCTGGGACTTGTGGCTGAAAATAGGCAGCCACTGCCTCTGTTTCTCATCTACCATAACTTCCCTCTCCTTTGAGGGACAGGAGATAAAGGCAGTTTTATGTTGTCTGTGACAAGCTTTTTCAGTAATTTGTCCTGATTTGCTTTTTCCTTGGGGGAGAGTCCATCACACCTGGATTCTGCCTTTGAGAGGAAACTGAGGTGTTGTACATGCATTTTGATAATCTGTGGCTGTCTAGCAGTTTGCAAACCTGAATGTGTAATATTAGGGCACATTCAGTTGTTTGTGTGTATAGGCAAAGCATGTTGAGGAGTTCTAGTTACTGCAAAATAATTAACATTCTCTAATCTTTTTTGGATCTGACTCCTTTTTCAAAAAAGCAGTACTGGAGAAATTGTTAGGTCAATATTCTGGGGTTTTCTTGTGTGTTGATTTTTTTCAAAGTCACTTTAAGTTAGGGATAAAAGTAGGGAATGTATGCCCTGTCTTTAAAAGCTGTGCCTTCCTTTTCCCCTTTCCTCCTTCCCTCCAGTTAGAAAAATCATTATCTTGGAAGATGTGGAGATGAAATACAGAGTCCTACCTAGGGCTTCTTTCCCTGTCTAATTGTGTGAGTATTTTCACATAACCTAAACACAGGGGAGAAGGACAGAACAGAAGAGCTGTGGCTTTTTGGCAGATCCTTCTTGCAGCTGTGCTGCTCTCTTTAGGTCAGCCTGCGGTAGAGAAATTTGGTTCAAGCACCAGCAACACTGCTAAACCATTTTGTGAGGAGGTCAAGAGTTGAATAATCATCCCGTTGATAAGGAGGGAGCCAGAAATTCCATTCAAAGAGGATGGTGACTTCCTGTGCTGCTTACCTATTATAGGTCACAGAAACCATGAAGGGAAAATGGGGGACCAAGGGCACTCCAGCATATGACTATTTATGCAACTGTGACTTTTAAGTCTTATTTGCTGCTGTAGACATATTAAAAGGAATTAAGACCAGCCTTTGCGTTTTTATTAAAATTTTGATTTTCTAGCAAGCATCCCTATGGGAAAATCAACACAGCTGCTGCTCTGGATATACAGCCCCATCCAGATGTGGCTGTAAATGCTTGTTAGAGGTGGAGACTGTGGGGTGTTGGTGCACAGTGTGCCCTGCTTCTTGGGGGTAGTCTTACAGCACACACATCTGCATGGTTTGTTGGGTGTGGGAGCCCAAAGATATTA
>VXAX01004289.1:3665664-3681404 GCA_013399835.1 Leptocoma aspasia | reverse complement strand
TTTGTTTGAAATGCTTAAAAATCAGTCTGAATACCAAAAGGGTAGTTTGTAGACAGCCAGCTAGACTGAGCAATTTTTGTAAGATACCACAGAATAGACTTTCCAGATATGACTGTCATTTTTAGGTCTGTGCCTTCTGATTCTGTAGTACCTGATTGTGAAATAAGCAAGAGCTTATGTGCAGCTGACACCCAGAGAAAATGTGAATTACAAGGTGATGTGATATTAGCAAGTGGTCTCTTGTAATTATTCTTTACCCTTGCTAAAATGATGCACTTACACAATTGACATAGTTTACCTAAAGGTATCCATTGTATTTGGTCTTTAGCTCCTTCGTTCTTTTCTCCTCCATATTATCTGGTCTGCAGAGGTAAGGGGAGCCTGTGCTGGTCTTGAATTAACACCTACCATGTGATGGGAAAACATGTCTTATTTGGATATGATGGTGATGACAAGTCATGTTGGAACCTGGGTTACAGCAGGGTATCCTGAACTGGACTGCCAGGACACCGAATTCTGGCCTGTGGCCTGATTCCCTAGTTCTCATTTGAGGGTTCTAAGAAAACAATCACGAAAGAATAGGACAAGAGAACCATCTTGGAGGCCGGATATGAGCATTCCAGTTCAGTATCTGTCTCACCTCTCCTTGTCCATGACTGGTTAAAACCTTTACAGTTATCCTTGCCTTCTTGGTTGTCGACTATTTCTTCTCTTCACTCATCCCACTTTTCTTGTTGTCACTGATAAAAGTCACCCAAGGCTAAGTCCTAGCTTGCTCAGGTATTGTCTCTGCCTTATTTTTGATGCATCTGCCTATTTACTTGGCCTTAAACTGATTGCTCAACCGAGCCAGTCAGTGTTTCCGCAGAGCTCCTCTTGGGTGGCTTCCTGCTTCATTTAAGTTTAATGCGTTCCTTTAAATACTTTAGGTATCGTTGCAGAGCTCCTCAGTTCCCTAGTGTAAAGCTATCACTTAATCCCAGCTCTTTCGGTAGGCCTAGGTACAGGGTTCAGTATAAACTAATCCAAAGGATGGTTTATGGTAGATGCTGGAGATGAAATGATAGAGTTGTTGGGGCAGCAAATTAGGAAGATGATCTGAGTGTCAAATGGACAACAAATGTAATTGTAACTTTATTTAGATTGATGCAAACTTGCATGATCATATCTGAAATCCCTGTACAAATCAGGGTAATTGATATCAAGACAATAAAGATGAGGTTTGGCTCTCCTATATCTTTAAATCTTGGTTCTGTAGGTTCCCAGTTTTTCCTTGAAATGTAAGTGCTCAAAAAAGGGCAATTTTGATTAATTTATCTTATTAGCAATTTTCCTGTGTGCATTTCTTTGAAATTATTTGACTTCTACCTACTTTTGCATTTGCTTTAATTTTCATTCTGTAATCCCATCATTACGATTTCCGTATGTTTCCTATCACTGTAACATATGGATTTCTATATTGAAGTTCTGTAATTTACTAATTACAGTGAATGATTAAAGTAGAATTTTGTCCTGCTTAGCATGAAAAATCAGTCTCGGGGGTGGGTTCCTTAGCTGTAGCCTCTTCTCAGATAATTTCTAGTGTTTCAAATGGTGTTCTTTCTATCATGTTTTCACTGCCTGTGTCTGTTGCTCAGTAACACAAGTTCGAGACTCTTCCCTTTCCTGCAGATCTAACTCACTACATTTATATTTTCCCCCTCCAAGTCCTACAAAGCGAAGCTGTGGATCATCTCATACTTGCCACTTTCAGGAATGGCATATGTACATTGCACTGGGTACAGTTAAAGTTTCCAGCATTTGAACTGAGTGGCTTGGTGTATAAATCAACAAACATGTTTGTTTTTTTCAGTTTTCAGATATAAGTACTTTGAGCAAGTTAATATTTACATTTCTATTGGTACTAGGGTCAGATTCTAATCAGCACTCTAAATAAAAGGGCAGATGGTCACGAAGTGAAATAACACGCTTTGAGATCAATAAGATTTGTCTGTCAAACTGATCTCTTGAAGAAGAAAATGAACTTCTCTGTATTTGAAAACAAGCAGATGAGTTGGCGAGCAAGGGAAACTGGCACTTCTTCAAACAGTGCTTTCTGCACACATTTCTGGCTTTGCCAGAGATGGATACACGGGCTACGTCAGTGGCAGCAGTCACCCAGCAGTACTTTGGTGCCTTTTGTCATTGCTGACAGGAGTGGGAAATATTTTTTTGAGGCTCCTGGGTGGTGTGCGATGTGATAGTCCTGAAACATGCAGGCTGTCTGTAATTTCCAGCTAGCCTCTGCCAGTGGCAAAAGGCTTGGGAAGCAGTTCTCATTTCAGAATCGCCCTGGAAATCAGGAAGAAGCAATATTGACAAGTCTTGACTCTTGAATCATGATGAGAAGAGCTCCATAACTCTGTTGTGAGAGAAGAGAAAAACATGTCATGCAGATTTCTGGCACAGTTGTGAAATACAGCTGAAATTTCTTGACATACACATGGAAGTTGGCTCCTGTTTCAGACAAACCTGGTCTGGGTGACCCATGAACCCCCTGGGTTCTGAAGCAAGGTTTTATATAATTTAAAATCATAAAGAAGTTGTTGGATTAGGTTGATTTCTCCTGGAGTGCTCAAGCTTGTTCAAACTCACAGGCTCACAAGTCAATGCGAATTAAAATTCTGCCCTGGAGGCCTTGAAAGGCAACTTTGCTTAGCAATGAAATTGCCAGGCTTCACTGTTCTGCTTCTAAACCAATTCGCTGGTGTTTAAAGGGAGGCTTGACTGAGCTTGTGATAAGACACTGATGCTGGCTTTTTCAGCATTAACCTTACAGCCTTCAAATACAGTGGGCTTGATGCTGCAGCAACTGGGAATTACTGAGAACAGGAAAATTAGAACAGTGTCAGCAGTTAGAGGTCTGATTTCTGGCTACAGAAAGAAACTGCACTGGTGGAAAAAAAATATCCTGCTGGCTTTTGGGATAGTGAGACTGGAGAGAAAATTTGCCCTTTATTATAGAAACTGCATGGAGCTTTGAGAGGCCTTGAGTGGTCACAGGTAGACAAGCAACAGGAGAGGGAGCTCTCAGTGTATTACCTAAAGAGGAGGGAAATCCTGAGCTTGGGAGCAAGCCTTTGAATGAAGAATCCTGCTCTCCTGCTGCTCCCTGTTAATAACATGGTGGTGGCTTCCCTTTTGTATAGGCAAGACCAATGAGGAATGTGCATGTCTGGAAAAAGAAAGGCAAGGAACAGAGAACTTTGGGGGTTTAGTTAGCTGTAGATTTCTCTAAAACAAAAGTCCACTTCTTCTTGGATCTGTTTATGCTTAAATATGCCTCAGATTGTAATATTTGAGTGGCTTTCTGGGTGTAGGGAAATGCAGTTCTCCCTCCCTATGAATGGATGGGAAGTACAGAGACAGAGAGAGTGAGGTTTGCAGGGGAGAAGAGAGATTGTTTCAACAGACAGATGAGTGGTAGGAAGCAGGCTAGCTTTGACTCCAGAGCTGTGTAGTGGTGTCAGCTCCAGGCTGTGTCCCAGAGGATGTGCCCTGCACTTGGTGTATCAGTTCAGACAAAGTGCCAGTAAGATGCTTTTTTGGCTTCCAATCCAGAACTTGTTTGCCTCTGGGATGAGTGAATGGATCTCTCATGTGAGTGCACCCAGCTGTACAGACATGCTCAAGTTACTTTTTTAATGTTCATGGGGTGAAAAGGGAATACATTCACTTCTCCTTTAACCTGCGTAAGTGCTGGTTCAACTGATTAGCATCTATCTCCTTTATTTGAATGTGCATAGTACTTGGCCTTTATGCACATGTTATTGCTGAGCCTGTGTTGTTAACTTGGACAATACCAAAATAATTCTGTCTAAGAGCTTGGATGTTTGTTTGGCTTTTGTTTGTTTTGAAAAGGGAATATGCTAACCCTCTTCTGCTTGAATTACAAACCTAAGGTAACTGAGTTTATTGCCAGCTTCTAAAATATTGGTGACTTTTTTCCAAAGGGTTTTGAGTAAAAGAAACTTTCTGTGAGAGACTGTGCCTCATATTCTGTATAACATAAAAAACTCCCAAGACTTTGCTTTCAGAGTACACATTTGTATCTCTATACTCATGATACATCTGTCTGAGGTTTTCCTCCTTAAATTCTTTGGATCAAAGTAATAATAGAAATCGAAGTTTTATTCATTAACTTCTCTCCAAGTTTTGTAATTTGCTGGAGTTAAATTGGGAATCTGGGAATAATACATGGTCATAGACACCATGCATACCATGCAGATTTATTTCCAGAATGTTAGTGGAGGGTTATATTAATACTTTTTGTCTTGCTGTCATGTGATTACAAAGATGCTTGTGCAGCTTGGGACATTGTGTCTAAAAGCAAGAGATATGTATCTGCCAAGAGGAGATAATATGGATTTAATTCTAGCATTGCTGTTGTTCTTTACTGTGTTCTGATTGGACAGGAAGATCTGCCAAAAAAAACCAAAGTAAAAGTCTTGGTCACATCTGTATGACTTTGAATACCGTCAGGAAGAGAAGCAATCCAGGGTCACAGTGCTTTAAACACTGGCAGGTCTCAGGAGAGACTCAGGTGTTTTGCAGTTACCAAAAAGGAGAAAATGTAACTTAACTGCAGTGAAACCAACACTTTTCCTTTTTTTTTTCTTATCAGCTAAACTAAGTTCAGTTTAGGATGATCTTTGAAACTCTATAAAACAGTGACAAATAAATAAGAACAGCTAGAGTCTGTATAAGACAACACTGTGTGCATGATACTTCTTTCCCAAGTAGTTGGAGAGATGAGAGCTTTAGTCTGCATTCATGTATTAGTCATTGCAGCTATTCAGGAATGAATTGTGAATTATCAGTACAAATTTATTTTATTTTATTTTAGATAGGGGTCACTGCAGGATTGGTCTGGGATTTGAGTAGCTACACACCTGATCTGCCTTTGAATGTGCACCTGTGCTGGCTGTACAAATACACAAGTATCCAGCAATTTTTGCCTTATACCAGAGAGTTCGTAGTATTTTGCAGGATGTACAGACTATGCCAATAAAGAATTGTTTGCAATATATGAATATATATTATGTTTATATGTATTGTTGCAGTTTTAGCCACTTTAGTTCTGCAGACTGAAAGATGACAGGTTTGTCATCATTTTTTCTTCTAAGAAAGATTGATTCATTTTGAAAAGCTTTTTTTTTCTGGTCACTGAATCCAGGCTGATTCCAAGTCCATGCACTTTAGGGTGGTGTGCTAAGGGATTATTCAGGAGGGTCATGCAGAGGTCAGGCATGCTTCATGCTAAGAAACTGCTTTACACAGATTTGGGAATAATGCTGTTGTTCATGGTTTCACACAGATGGTACCAGACAGGAAGAAGTGGAAGGTGAGCTCAGTGAAGAAGAACGCTGGTTTGGGAATTCTTCAGAAACTCCTTCGGAAGCATCATATGGAGAAGTCCAGGAGAACTTTAAGTTGTCTCTTGAGGACAGAATTCAAGAGCAGTCCACCTCCCCTGATACCTCTTTGGGAAGTGCAACACCAAGCAGCAACACGGCGGAGCTGGGATCCATTGAAAATGAGGCACTAAGAGACACACTACAGAGCAAGGAGCACCCTTCCCCAGATGTGTCCTCTCTGGGTGAAGAGGAACCTCCTGGTGCAAACAAGCCACTGAGCAGTAACCTGAGGCGGCTCCTGGAGGCTGGCTCCCTCAAGCTGGATGCTGCTGTTACAGTCAATGGCAGAGTTGAGTCGCCTGTAAATCTTGGCTCAAACATCTCCTTCTCTCCACCTGCTCACCATGCCCAGCAGCTAAGTGTGCTTGCCAGAAAGCTTGCTGAGAAACAGGAACAAAGTGACCAATACAATGCAGGCAGTCACTTTATATGGAATCAAGGTAAGTGGTTGCCAAACTCAACCACCACCTGTGGTTTGTCCCCTGATTCAGCTATCCTGAAGCTGAAAGCCGCAGCCAATGCTGTTCTGCAGGACAAATCTTTTTCCAGGACTGAGGACACGATAAGGTTTGAATCCTTTTCCTCACCTTTTAGCTCTCAGTCAGCCAGCTCCACGTTAGCAGCTTTGTCTAAGAAAGTGAGTGAAAGAAGCATGACTCCTGGGCAGGAGCACCCACCTCCAGCCAGCTCTTTCCTTTCTCTGGCTTCCATGACCTCTTCAGCTGCCCTTCTCAAGGAGGTTGCTGCAAGGGCTGCAGGCACCCTTCTGGCTGAGAAGAAGAAATCACTGGTTCCTGAGGATCCTCTGCAGCTTTCAGAGATGAAACAAGAGAAAGCAACTCCACCACAGTCTTTGGAATTACTGTTACTACCAGTCCCAAAGGGAAGAGCATCCAAACCCGCTAGTACAGGTATGGATACAATTTGAACAACTAAGTAGAATGTATGTGTTTTGCTATAGGCTTATATAACATCTCTTCAGTGGGTCTGGATTTGGTTTGATTCCATGTCTTATGAAAATAAGAAATAAATACTTTAGGTGAACAATAGAAAAGCTTTTTGAGCTACCACTTTGAGACCCAGCTGTCACAAATGTTTCCCTATTTTAAAGGTATGAGTGTACAGTTTGGTACATTTTTTTTCCCTTTTATTCCATACAATAGTATTTTCCTCTCTTACCAAGTTTAGAATGTGTCCACAAAAATATTTAATGGAGAAGATCAAAGAATCCCTGTGAGGGAGCTCACAGTATCAGTGAGCATGTACAAAACTAGTGCTTTTGAAATATTGGACAAGGGAGAATTCTCCCTCCTGCTGTCTTTGTCACAAATGGACTTTTGTGTAATCGCTTACTATCCTGTCCTAATTTACCAGAGTATATTATTGTGTTGCCACTTTTCATTAAAATTTTTTTACAGTCCTTTGTTGTTAACAAAAAAAAAAAAATCCAACTAAATGGCGTTTCTCTAATTTGCTCAACAAGAACCATTTTACACATCTGACTTTCCTCCATCAGTTCCAGCTGTTGACAGTCAAGGAATCAGGGTTATAGGGAAGAAGAAGAAACTGTCTGGGTAACAAAAGCTTTAAAGAACTGGCAAGGCATGCAGGGGAATTTAAATGATCCATCTTCAAAATAAGGAAAAATAATTTCTTTCATCTTTCCATCAAAAGTTCACATCACGGATTTAAATTTCTAATTGAACATATGGCTTCAGGTGTCATCAATGCTCTGCTGCAGAGGAAAAGGGAGCATGGCAGGTATCTTCACAAGATGCACAAAGTGGTTTAGTATATTCCAGCTTTTTCAGGCTGAGTTTTATCAGGAATACTAGACTGCCTGCACAGGTGTAGCAAGCCAGTGTACAGATATGAAGCCTGACATGGATGTTGTGTAATTGCCCTGCTGTTATTCTGCCCTAACCTCTTTGTTTAGGGGTATCCTGAGGCCTGGTCTGTCCCTGTGCAGCTCTCGGTCAACACTCATAGGTTAGAAGCTACTGGATGGACAGCAATGCTCATCCCTCCCTTGGAAGAGGAGGGAGAGGGATGCAATGAGTTACAGCCAGTACCAGTTTTTGCTCTGTGTTATACATGTGTTCTATAAATGCTTAACTGCTGTGTTTTGCCAAGGCAATTAAAGTGGTAGACTATTCTTGGCATGGGTCTGGCCTAAGGTTTTCATTAGTTTAGATGAAGTCTTTCTTTGAGTAACGTAAGCTAAAAGCTGAATGTGTACATTTGCCATGAAAATAAATGTTACACATTCCTGATTCCTTTTGCTCAGAGAACCTTATGGCACTAAAAATGTTTTTAAAAAAGGTATATAATTATATAATGCTTTATCTTGTTATGTCTGTCTGGTTGATCCTTGAGACTTTTTTTGTCTTGTTCTCAGAGAGAAATATCTTTTCCCAGTAGGTATAGCTTGAGAGGTCTTTTTCCCCACTCTCATACACTGAACTTTTAATGCACTGATGAGTTTGCTTTGCTATTACAAATCTGATTCACTTCCCCCCCAGCAACATATAGCTTTGGTTAGGAGATCAATACTCAGTGAGATTAATTAGATGTAAGTAAGGAGCAGCAAAGATGGAAGCTATTTAAAGAGGAGTAAGTTAATGACAATAGTATGCCTGCTGCTCTTTTGTCCACCACATTGAGTTATTTGCTCAGAATTATTTCGGGCAAGAAGCTGGAGCCATGGCTTATCACAGTGTAGTTCCCTCTGAAATGGTGTGTCAGGTTTGGTCAACCTAATCCTGACGTGCATGTTTATTGTAGTAAATTGGTACAGAGGAGATGAACTTTTCCATCAATCTGTTAATACTGCCGGTTTTATAAACTGGTTACACATTTGGGATGTAGTGGAAAAGGAAGCCTGGAATATCTGTTAAGTTCTGATTGTTTTGAAAGAGTGTGACTGTCAGAACTTTCTTTTACTGACTGAATACTTACTTGGTGTAACTTAATGCCTGTGATGCTTGTAATTTTGTTCCCAAAACTTCTTTGTGAAGCACTGGCTGATTCTCTCCTCACTGGAGTAACATTGTGATATAAAATAGACATCAATATAAATGAAGGAAAGCTGAAACCCCTGATATCCTTTTTATTCTGAGCTTCATGCAGTATAGCGCTAACATGGTTCAGCTTTGGAACACACTGGCACAATTCCTGAGTAACACTAATTGTCACTGTTATTGGTGAGGTCACATGCATTCATCCCACTTGTCTGGATATTTTGTAATGTGCGAGATCACTCTTGATTCATCTTGGTTGCAGATTTATTTTTAAGGGGGTCAAAACCAGTTAATATCTTGCTACACATTTCTCTTCTGGGTGATAACCAGAGACTGAAGAAAAGATGTGATAGAAGGAAAAGACGTGATAGGTAAAAAAGCCTCCCATGTATTTTTTTCTGTGGTTTGTCTCTCTCCTGCCTTTTGTAAAGAGAAAAGTAAAAATATTTTAAAACAAACATTAGCAGTTATGACATTGGTTTTGGCCTACTCTTGAGAGATGCAGAAAGGGGAACAATTTGATATTTTAAGTGTGATACAATATTTTACAAGGAGAATTTCTGAACTTGCAATAGTACATGATTTGACATTGTGTCCCTTTCTGTACTTACATAATGACTGCCTAATCAGTTGAATTACGGTGGTTTTGTTTCCTACTTAATAGCAAGAATTGTATTTTGGGACGTGACAGGTCTTTCTGGAGGTTTTTATCACTTATTTCCTCATCAAGGGAATTTGATGTTTGCTATATTCCTATCAGTGATAGTAATGAGATTAAATAGTCTGAGAAAATTTTTGAATAGCAAGACGCACATTGCTGAGCTCTGTATGTTTGAAATCAGTCTTGTCTTTTACAGTGAGGAAAAGGACATCCAGTTCCACTGTAATAGGAGGCCTTCCTTTACAATAATGAGAGGAAATTGTTGTGAGAAGTTGGATGGATGGAGGGTTAGTTGTGCAAAGTCAGCAGCAAGAAATTTCTCTCTCCTTCAACCTTGTGATGGTTCTGCACTTGGAAGTCTAACCATATTTTCCTGATCAATGGCACCAAAGCCTTTTTTTAGGTGAATTGGGCAGTAAAGCAGAGTGCAGACACTTAGGAAGGCAGTAGATTTAAAGCCCTGGCAATTAGAGGAGCAGAAGGAAACCTATGACCTGAAGACCTTTGATGGCTGATGCTGCAGCAGTATCTGCTTGAGCCATAACTAAACAATTTCAGCAGCAGGACTTCCGAAGTCTTTCAGTTCTGGTGTTAAATATATCTGCCATGCAATACCAGCATGCTTTTCAGTTAAGTTGTGGATTCTTCCATGCTTTATATCCTGCTTCCCTGCTGGCTAACCATCACGTGTGGAAATGGATCATTTTTTAACAGTTATGCATATTTTCCATACTCTGCTACAGCCAGCCTTTGCTAGGAAATGAAGCTGAGAAGTGATGATTATGAGGGGCATTCATCTCAGTGCAGTTAAATTGCAAGGAACATTAGGGCCCAGGTGAGAGAGACTAGCATCCTCTACTGATTAGTGAAAGGAAGTTTGGGACATTAACCTTTATAAATTATGGTGACTTTTCTCAGAGGGATAATAACTAGATCCAAGGGAAAAGGTATATGCAGGGGGGAATGGAAACTTCTGGTACCTGTTGTTGTTTAACTGATGTCTCTGTACAGATGAAACTCTAGCATTGAGAAATGATATATTGAGTATGTTTACAAGGGGAAAGTATTTGACAAGTGGCTGTAAAGGATCCTCTCTTTTTCTTCCTGCTAAGCCTCAGAAGAAGAAGGAGGAAAACCTTTCCAGTGTCCCATCTGTGGTTTGGTTATCAAGAGGAAGAGTTACTGGAAACGGCACATGGTGATTCACACAGGGTTGAAGAGCCATCAGTGCCCACTCTGTCCTTTCCGCTGTGCACGCAAGGACAATCTCAAATCACACATGAAGGTAAGGGAAATCTTTACTGACAATCAAAATACTCAAATCATCAGTGAAAAACTGATAGCATAACAAAGCTATTTCATTTGCATTTTCAAGAACAAAATTTCCCTAGTTGTACTGTGAATGATGCCTGTACTTAAGTAAACAGGCCATAAAAAGAAAGAAATAACTTTTATTCCATTGCTTGCCTTTCCATTTTATGCAATGTGGAAACTGCCTTGGGTTATGTCAGTTGGGTGCAGCACAAGCTGTCTGTGACTGATTCAGTTCCAGACCTGGAACCACCAGAAGCAGGGATGTTGGTTGGGATGTGACACCACACAATCCTATCAGTGCTACTCCCAGGATGCCAGCTAATAACCCTGCATGCCAGTGTCTCACTCCAAGTGGGCAAACCAACTTGGCCAGCTCTAGCAGGGGTCTCTCCATTGCTTTCTACAGGCAGGCCTGCAGTTTTAACTTTTTTTCTTGCTGTAGCTTTTAACTGCAGGCATTTCAGCAGTGAATCATCCAAACCAAAATGAATGACAGATTATACTGTAATATTTTGTTTTCAAGTTTAAAGTGTGTTTTTAACTCAGCCTGAGCTTCGGGCTCAAGCTGAAGATGACCTTCTGAAGGAAGCAACATCTGTGTTGATACAGAAAAATATAAAAAATATAAAAATACAGAAAAATATAAAAATATTAAAATGTGAAGAAACTGATTGTCTGCTTAGCTGAAGTACTACATGGTTGCAGCACAAAGTGCTGAGTCTTACAAGCTATATTCCATGAGGAAGTTAAAATGGTATCTGTCCTCTTAGCCTTTTGATTAATAAACTGAAGTGAAAACATTTCCCTTGTTAATGCAGTTGAGTTTTAAAATAATAGTGAAATGTTGTATTACAGTTACCATTTTGTCTGTTTTAGATGAATGTGTGTAACAGGGTATCAGCCTGGTGTGGGGGAGGACAGAAATGCCTGTTCAGGCTTCATATATGCTGTTGCAGAATCTGAGCTTACTGGACAAGAGTATTGCCTTGCTTATGCTCAAGAAACTGTTCCCTTCTGTGTAAATTATTCAGATTGCTCTTGTCACAACATCAGATCTTGCTATGGTTTAAGTTGTTGCTAGGTCTTAAATCATGCCCCTATAGTCTGAAGGCTCATTCCTTAACACTTCTACTGTAGATCAGTGCACTATTCCCAGGCATCCTCAGTGTATCATGCTAATCCTTATCAAGTAAGCTCAGTGTTTATGGCTCTGTCTTTTAGGACTTGCTGTTCTATGTTGACTAGAGGGCACAGATGGCCAACCTAAGCAGAGGATGAATAGATAGAATGGGAACACAGCATGGAGTGAAAGTGTGGGGTTTGTTGTTTGTTTTTAGCTGTTGACAACCTGCACAGAAGCATGCATCACCTAGAAGCCTACTACTCCCTGGCAAAGACCTGTTGTTGTCCCCTGCTTTGTAAAGGACATCCCTATTGTTCCCTGCATAGATAATTGTTCTCTGCATTTTTTTGCCTTACTGGCAAAAAATGTTGTTTGAAGGTTGAGGATCTATCTTCAACCTTTTTGGCATGGTGATTTCTGCAGGTGGTCACAGGTAGAATGTTGGACAAAATCAGGGACTTTATCACTGTCCCTGTGTGTTCTCAGTGATGGCTTTCTGAGGCCCTTGTGCTCTTTTCTGCTCCCCTCCCAGCATTAATGCTTTCATTAACTGAGCCTTCATCTGCTTAAAACATACTTGCTTGTACAGTCATGTGGCATGTAGTGTTAATTATTTGGTGATATTGTGATTGTGGCTGGGTAATGCTCAGCTAGAAACCCCTGAGGTCAGAGTCAGGCCTGCTTAACTCAATGTAAGAGATGACAGCCACCTTCAGCCTTATTGTAGAGGCCCAATCTGAAGTCTCCTCCATCACTGCAGTCCAGTCATAAAGGTCAAGATGGACTTGGGCATCTTTGCTGGCAGAACTGTCCTTATTTGAGGTGAAAGCAATTGTCTTACAAAACCGGGTGGTTTGCATTTGTTTTTTGGTCTTGCAGATAGATGTAAAGAATCACAAGCACAACAATCTGAAAGATAATATTTTACCTTAGTTTCAAACAGTTTCATACACTTTTCTCAATTGACTAAGCCATTAATAAAATTATTTTCTGTCACATCAAAACTGAAGCAGGTGAATGAGGAAGGGGCATGTTAGTCTTGTGTCCAAAGTGTCAGACATAATCTGAATTCCTTTTGGTGGAAGTATAAATTGATTACAAGATTAAAAATAAAAAAAATTTACCAGATTTCTTTTCTCATTATAAACAGTGCTGCCTTTAAATTTTTATGTATATGATATTATAAAAACTGGCACATATATAAGCCAACAGCATTCAAAATGGACTGAATACACACCAGAAATGGTACAGTACAGCTGGGAGCTACTTGGGATGCAGTGTTCTGGTTATGCCAGTTGGGTGTGTTGGTTTTCTTATTGTGTTAGTATCCTTTGGGAGCTACCTGGCCTTATCTCCTTTCTGGCAGGCAGCTCATGAAGGGTAGAGCTGCTTCTGCTTCTCCACCCATTTCTCCCTATTGTCAGCTATGGCTACAGGTGAAGACACATTTTTCAAAACCAAGAAGGCCACTCAGAACTAAGGTACTGGGCTGATGTTTGTCATTCATTACAAGCTGACTTTTATTCCAGGATGCTGTAACAAACCAAGCCTTTATCCTTCATGCTGCTCTTTGGCTTTCAGGTTTTTTTTGCTCTATTGATAAGGATAACAGGCAAAATGTGTTTTGTTCAGCTGCAGTCCTCAAAATCTCATTATTTTGTCTTTGCATCCTCCTAGGCAACATAGCCATGAGCTTGAACCACCTTATTTTTTTTCCCTAGGTTCTTGTAAGCATTTTCCACTGAAACTGGTTATTTGGAGATTTAATTTCCATGAGTGGTCTGTGTGTGTCCATATGGGCCGTCCTCACTGTGTCTTTAGGCTAATGACCAATAACTATATAACATATATACTGTGTAATTTTATGGTAATTATAACATGTCTAAGTGACTGACCCAGAACACAACATTGCCAACACTTTCGGTGTCCTGTCCCCTGCTATGGGGAAAATCTTAATAGAGAGGTGGAATGATTCCAGCCCTGGCCCATATTCAGATCTGCATGTGCTACCCACCACATGGATGAAGCTTTCTTCTTCCACTAAGGGCACTTTGCCAGGGCCAGCTCACAACTGGAGGCGAGGAAGTGAAAGGCACAAGAAGGGAAACAGAAGGAAAGTTTCCACACAGACACACAACAAACAAGGGGGGCTGGGTAGCCTGCCTTTTAAGGCATAGAGTGTTAACTCTAATTGTTATATTGTGTTTAGATTGTACAATGATAGGCACCTTAGAAAAATCCTAAAATAGATGCAGTACGGAATTTTATTAGGGTTTTTTTGGAGGCAAATTGTAGTGCATGCATAACCACAAGTTTGGGCTCTTATTCCCAGGAATCTGGGGGGAGCAGCTCAGCAGCTGATTCTGGTATCATAGCATGTTTTCTGGGGATGCTGAGAGTATTAAACTGAAAATGAAGCTGGACAAATAAATGGGTAACTGAGAGGTGTCTTGTCCAAGCAGGCAGCAAGTATTATGCTTTAGTCCTTCTCTCTGTTTATCAAAATATATGTTCAATTGGAATATGTTCTCTTCTTGAGACAGTATCCTATGTACTTCTTCTACAGAATGCAATGGAAAGTTGTGGTGTAATTCAGCAAGATGAAGTCAGGCTTTTCTGTTTTTCCTGACAGGGATTACATTTTCCTCAGAGCAATACCACAAGCATCAGTCAGACTTTGGCCAATTGGTGCCTTTGGATCATGCACATGTCTTCCTCAGCAATTGGTGGACAGATAGGCTGTGAGATCATACAGATATGTTCCAAGAAAGCAACAGGATATTAGCTGAGCACTTGGAAGGGGGAGTGAGGAAGAGGAGCATATGGCCAAAACCAATATCTATAAATGTTCCTTGTGCTGCTGTATAGGCATAAGGCAGAAATGGGTGAGCTATCTGTTGTAGCAGTGGAAAAGAAGTTTGGCATTGTGAACATGTGGTGAAGCATGAGGGTTTGATAGAAAATGAGAGAAGAGAAGATGGAACTTAACAGGAAGGTTCAGTGCAGTGGTAGGCAGGTCATGTGATGCTCAACCACAGGATTTTCCTGCTTATGAAGAGCAACCATCTCAGTGAGATCCAGATTAACGTTCTTGTCTAATACAAAGAGGGTTATAATCAGCCTTGCAGTTAGGGAGCCTATTAATTATATGATAGTGGGAATCAGGAAAGGTCCTGAGGAAAGGGGCCAGGTGTTCGGTTCCCCTTGGTGATTTGCCTTTTCCTCTTTCTTCCTCAGCTAGTGTCAGACAACTGAATAAGCTTTCCTAATCCATTTTGGTGAAGTATAGGACTGGTTCTTTTCAAATCATCTTCACCTTCTTGGGAGAGGGAGGTTGAATGTGTTTTATGGGAGGGGGTTTTGTTTCTTTTTAAGTTAAAGAGCTCTGAGAGGCACCTGTGATTCCATGACCTCCTCAGCAGCTAAGGGGAGTTAATGCAAACTAGCACAGCTTTTCAACACATAAAATCTGTGCCCAGAGTCTCAGACAAGTACCACAAATGACTTCAAGTATCTCTCTTTTAATCTCACTTTTTGCATATGAGACAAGGATAAGACGGGACCTTAAATCTTTTCAAAAAATAATTTTTAGCACCTAATCCAGACCAGCACTGCAGAGAGGCCTTTCCCCGCCCCCCTCCTTGTTTTCAAGCAAAGCAAGGAGATAACTTTAAAAAAGAAAATACTATATAGATAACATATGTGTCTTGAGGGGAAGGATCAGATCAAAACTACCACCACAGCACTCAGCTTTTAAAAATGAGAGGATTTGTTGGGAAAGAGCATGAAATGAAAAAGCAGAGGGAACATGCTAGATGTTAAAATGGAAAGTGTACTCAATTTTTAAAATAATCCAACGAAAGAAACGTGAACACCTGTGTCTCATAGCCAGAAAGTAGAGTCTGTGCAAAGCATTACCCAGCTTTAGGGAAGGGGAAGGGAAAGATCAACCTCAGCAGTACAACAAAATCACAGGATGTGCCTGTGTCACCCTTTTCCTCACCCCTACTCCTGTTGGGTGGGGTCGCATGTATTTGTAACTGTGGCAGATCTGTATAGCTGGTAAATCAGCAGGGATGTTGCTTTTAAGTGTGAAAAGATGACTTAACCCACTGGCTTATGATACCAGGAAAGTTACAATGTCCACAAAAAAAAAAAAAAAAAAA